>JAYEVE010000147.1:0-68975 GCA_036346375.1 Guadua angustifolia
GGCCTTCGGTGCATGGAAAAGGGGTCGGGCATTCTGAGTTGCGTTACAAGTAAGGGCTCTGGAGCATAGCCTAGAATTTGTAACCCAGAAAGCTTTGTACTAGCTAGACACACTCTAAAAACAATCTAGCAGGAAGTAAGGCTATTACCCAAAACTCCAAAGGGGGCCTGAACCTGGGTAAAAGATCTCTGCATGTTCTATTGTTCATTGACGCCGAGATTTGCCGCGCGGGAGTCTCTAGGGTTTCCCCTCGTTAGGATTCACCAGCCACGAAGACGCCCTCCTATCGAAACAAACCCGGTCTGTAGATCACGGGCCTGTCAGGCGGAATACGCCGATAAGGAGCGTCACTCTCGTGACGGTGACCGTGGTGAAGACCCCGTCCCACTGGCTTTCCAGCAAGCGGATCATACCTTGGCGTATATCTATGGTGGTTCGTCCGCCCTTCGCTCTAATACCGCTTGCAAGCGGTTGAAGAGGGAGGTGTGTGCAGCGGGGCCGAGCTCAGGGTCGCGTCGGATGCTGAAATGGTCGGAGGAGACGATCATCTTCAGTCAGGCTGACCACCCTGATTGCGCCCCCAGCCCTGGACATCTCCCGATTGTGGTGTCGCCCACAGTCCGGAATGTCCGGCTGGGCCGTGTGCTGGTGGATGGAGGGAGTTCTCTCAGCATTTTGTCCTCCACGGCATTTCTGGCTCTTCAAATCCCGCGGCAGGATCTCCATCCGTCGTTGCCCTTCTTTGGAATAGCCCCGGGGGTTAGTGCAATCCCCGTGGGCCAGGTGCGTCTCCCTGTCACTTTTGGAGAAAAGGATAATTATCGTACCAAGTTGGTGGACTTTGAAGTCACTGATTTTGATCTCCCCTACAATTCTTTGCGGTGACCCATTATGCATATATGGTGGTGAAGATGCCAGGGCCTGCCGGCCCCATAACTATTCGGGTTGACCAGTCTGAAGCTTTGCGCTGTCATAAGTTTGCACTTGATATGAGTCTCGCCACTTGTCCGGCGTCTTGATGTCGCTGTTAAGGAGCCCTCGGTCAGGACCGTGCCTCACTGGTTCTCGCCAGCGAGGTTAAGGTGGTCATACTGGTGAGGGCGAAACCCATAAAACCGTCAATATTGGCGCCACCGCCAAATAGGAAGAGCGCTCGTCACCTTCCTCGGTGTAATTCGGCGTGTTCGCTGGCAACCGTCCGATATGACCGGGTCCCCGAAGGTGATCGAGCACCGTTTATGCTGCGCTTCCCGCGCGCCGGTTAAGACAAAAGATCCGGCGACAAGCTCCGGAGCGGCAAGATGCTATTCGGCAGGAGGTGGAGAAACTATTGAGCACAGGAATCATTAGGGAGGTCGTTCATCCTGAGTGGCTTGCCAATCCTATGCTTGTCAAAAAGTCCAACGGGAAGTGGTGAATGTGTGTCGACTTCACCGACCTTAATAAGGCCTGCCCGAAGGATCCTTATCCCTTGCCGCGAGTCGACCTCATTGTTGACTCCACGGTAGGTTGTGAATTATTATGCTTTCTGGATGCGTACTCTGGGTACCATCAAATTAGCATGGCGGTGGAGGATGAAGAAAAAACTGCTTTTGTAACTCCTATGGGTGTCTATTGTTATATTAGGATGCCTTTTGGTTTAAAGAATACTGGATCCACTTACCAGCGTGCTATGCACATTACTTTTCGTCCACAGATAGGACGTAACCTTGAGGTATATGTTGATGATTTGGTAGTGAAAGTCAAAGAAGGTGAAGCCTTGATTCAAGACCTGGAGGAAACCTTCTCCAATCTACGGAAGAATTGCTTGAAGTTAAATCTAGAGAAGTGCGTGTTCGGGGTTCCTCAAAAGCAAATTGTTGGGGTTCTGGTATCAGCAAGGGATTAAAGCCAATCCGGATAAGATAGCAGCGATTGAGCACATGAAGCCGCCAGCACGGCTCAAATAGGTTCAATGTTTGGTTGGTCGCCTGGCCTCCCTTGGGCGATTCATTGCCCGATTGGGAGAAAGGAGCCTACCCCTATTCAAGCTATTGAAGAAAACCAATCATTTTGAGTGGAGTGATGAGGCTCGAAGGCCTTTGAAGACTTGAGTGGTACCTTACCTCTCCTCTAGTCTTTGGTTTCCCCAGCATAAGGTGAACCATTGCTTTTGTATATTCTTGCTACCCCAAGTGGTCATTGTGTTGGTGGCGGAGAGGAAGGTGTCGAAGCTTGATTTATTACGTCGATAGATGTTGCATGAAGCGGAAACTTCGATACCCCAAGCTCGAGAAAATGCTATATGCGCCTCGGTGGCGTCTAGAAAGTTGCGGCATTATTTCCAAGGTCGAGATTCTTGTGGTTTCGACCTATCCGTTCAGAAATCTTGTTCAAGCTGCGGAAGCGAAAGGTCGCGTGCCAAATGGTCGATTGGAACAGGAGAGTTCAATCTTAAGTTTGTTCCCCGCACTGCCATCAAAAGTCAAAAGCTGGCGGAGTTCGTTGCCGAGTGGACTCCCGCCGCTCTTGAAGTGGAAGACGCCCCCGCGTTGCCTCCCTGGACATTATTTTTTGATGGTTCGTTCAGATTAGAGGGCGCAGGGGCTGGCGTTGTCTTAGTCTCCCCGACTGGTGACGTGCTCCATTATGTTGTTGCTCTTGATTTTAAAGCTACTAATAACATTGCCGAGTATGAAGGTCTGCTGGCAGGGTTGCGTGTTGCTTCGGCACTAGGTATCCGGCGTCTTCAAGTCAAGGGCGACTCCCTGCTAGTCATCAATCAAGCAAGAAAGGAATTTCAATGCCCTGACCCCACCATGGCGGCGTACTTGGCGAAGGTCAGGAAAATGGAGCGGCGCTTTGAAGGATTGGGATATACTCATATCCCCCGACGTGATAATCACCTTGCGGATGGGCTTTCGCAGCTTGCATCCTCAAAGGTTCTGTCGATCGGGGTCTTGAAAAAAGACTATCGCGACCGTCCATTCTGACCCATGATTCAGATGGGAATGATGGTGTCCTTTATCGCAGCCCGGTTGGTGGGGGCGATGGTATGGTGTCGAGCCTCGGCTCGGCGGGAATGGCGGCGTTGTTGCCCTGACCTCGATTCGAGGAGGAAAGCGATCTTGCGTTCGCCTCGGCCCAGTCCGGGAGGAAAGGCGGCGGTGCTTGCCAATCACGGCCGAAATCTGCCTGCCCAAAAGTACCCGGCGAACACGAGTGCTCGCCACACTTGGCCGGGAAAATCGGTGGATGGATCCGATCCTAACCTTCTGCGGGACCAAGTGATCCCCGGCGATGATCGTCGGTGAGAAAATAACGCGTAAGGCCAAATGCTATACTCACGGTGGATGGGGACTTATACTACGAGGAGAAAGCGAATTCAAGCGAAGTGCATCACTCGGGAAGAGGGGCGCGCTGCTCTCGATATCCATGGAGGCATGTCGCGGGAGCCATATGTCGACCGAGCGATGGTCGACAGCGCGTTCGCCGAGGATTTTATTGGCCTCGCCCTCCGGGATGCTTGCGGTGGTGAGGACATCTGAAGCTTGTTAGTTCTTCGCCAAGCAAGTCCACCGACCAGCCCAAGCTACGCAAACCATCCCGCTCTCTTGGCGTTCGCGATGCAGAAATTTGAGATATCTGGTCCGTTCGCGGGCCACGAGGGGCTTCACCCACCTCTTAATGCGCCATCGACAAATTCACTAAGTGGGTGAAGGCTGAGCGATGCGATGCCATCACGACTTCATTGCTTTGTCAAATTCATGCATGGGATATTCACCGCTTTGGAGTTGCCAACCGCATTATCACCGACAATGGAACTCAATTCACCGGTCAAAGCATTTACGGAATTGCGTGATGAGATGGGCACCAAAGTATGCTTTGCTTGGTTGCCCACCCTAAAACAGCGGTCAAAATTGAGCGATGCCAATGCGTTGGTATTGAAGGGTCTCAAGACAAGAGCGTTTGATCGACTCCTGGCGGGCATATTTGGATCGAAAGCTTAGGCTACTGTTGTGGTCGCTCCGTACCACACCCAGTCGGGCTACTGGCGAGACGCCCTTCTTTTTGGTGTATGGGGTGGAAGCTGTTCTCCCCTCCGAGCTGTCGTTTGGCTCTCCACGTGTCTCAATTTTCAGTGAGGAAGGCCACGAAGATATCCGGCAAGAAGATGTCAACCTCCAGGAAGAAGTTCGTGACCGGGCCGCCCTTCGTGCCGCCCAATACCAACAAAGCCTCAGGCGATACCATGCCACCCGGGTTTCTGAGAGAACACTGGCAGTGGGTGACCTGGTCTTGCACGGAGTTGGCGCATCTTTGGGTTACATAAATTTGTCTCCCGGTGGGAGGGCCCCTTTAAGGTGGTCTTAGTATCTCGACCCGGGGCGGTCCGGTTAGCCATTGAGGATGGCCAAGAATTGGCAAATTCCTACAATGTGGAGTTGTTGCGAAAGTTTTATCCATGAAAAACTCTGCATTTATATGCGGGGAAAAATCTTAAGGCTCTGCCCCATGTCAGAAAGAAAAGGAATTTGTTATTGCATGAGGTGCCCGGTGTCGCCTAGCGAAATTTGGTGCGCTGAAGACTCATTGAGTCGCCCTACGCTGGGGGATGGCAAAGACTCAAGACTCATCGTCGCCAGTATTGGGGGCTAGTCGCCCCGCATTTGGGGGCTGGTCGCCCGAAGGCCCCAACTGGTCGCCCAACACTTGGGTTATGAACCAGATAAGTGCTTCAAGTAATACTCTCAATGGTTTGCTTATGTATATGCTAAAGTTGATCAAGTTATGCATGGTTATCACGGGCGTCGTAAGCCCGATGGCTCCTCGGTGATAAAAGGAAAGTCTTCAGTGTGAGCGTCTAGCAAGGTTAAGTGACGAGTGTAAGTTTGTACGGTACTCGAGATCTGGCTCGTACACCTCGGGTTGGCTCTCAGAAGCACCGCTGGTTGTCACCGTTGGGTGCCGCTGGGCCAAAATCACTTCTGGGAACTTATTATCTTCTGCGCCACACTGGGGTACGATTCTAAGAGATCACGAGGACTTAAGTCCAGAAGGGTTTAGGCCAATGGTAACCTTGCATAAGACTTTGACGGTGAAATTATTCCATACTTAGATACAGATTCTTATACCTTGAGGTCATTTTTGCCTAAGTTTAGTATAACTTATGCGCATTGCGCCAATGCCCATGGTTAGTTGTGTGCAGTTTTTGTAGGAATTCTAGGATGTTGCCTTGGACTTAAGAGCCTAACAGGCATTTTGGCTATGTTTCGAGTCGGCCGCCTAGCGATTCCAGCATGCAATATCAAACAATCACAGCAGGCAAGCGTTAAGGTAAAACCAGAAAACATTCGATACGACTAAAATTTGCTAAGGTGTTTATACAAGCAAAGCAGGTTGATCAACAGAAGAAACAAAAAACAAAGAAAGTGAGGCGGCGGCCCGGCCCTTCACTCGTCGCCCACGTCGATGTCGCCGACGTCTGCTTCCTCCGCCACCGGGGTGGAGACATCCATGACCGGCTCTGACGCGTCGATCGTCCGGCCAAGTATTGGCAGACCACTTGTACGCGTGCCTCCGCTGGCGGCGTTCCCCACAATGCCGGTCTCCACCGCCGCCATCGAATCCAGGGAGACGTCACGACTGGCCCAGCATGCCAGCACGAAGCTTGCAGTCACCGTCGCGACCTCTTGCCCCTCCCTGGTGGAGCGTGCGGCTAGGGCGGCAGGCAATCCCGGAGTGCCTCCGCGGCTGGTTGGTCGCGTAAGCGTCTTCGCAGGCGGTGTCTGGAGGGCGTCTCGGCACCACGCCCAAAGGTTCGAGCATCGTTTGATGCACCGAAAGCCCTCTTGAGCATGGTGGTGAGGTTGCGCTTGAGGCGATCCGCCTCGTACTCGAGGCCCTCGCCGCCCGCATTCTTTGCATAGCGGCGAAGCGTCAGCGGTGCCCTTTTCTTTACGCCATCGCCATGTCCGCCCTCACCCGCTCCCGCGTCAGCTCGTCGATGGCCCCCGTCGGTTGCCTCGCCGTCAAGACTCCGTGGCGGCGGCCGTGGCGAAAGCGCCAGTGTCTTTGTGTAGATTGCTAAGCTCTGTGAAAAACTCGATGTGAAGCGGTTTGGCGTGGCGGCGGTGCGAAGCGAAGTTAGTGAAAGCGTCGATGTAAGGGCGCTGCCGATTCTGCGGTGGCGGCGGCTGGCGCTTGAGCGGAGTCTCGCCGTCCACTCGCACTGCGGCAGCGCATCTCCCCTTGAAGCATCTTGAGGGGCCGCCCTTGGCGTCGCCCTCAAGCTGAAGCTCGCCATGGGGACCTCAAGCCCGCCTTGTCGAGTGGCGGCAGGGGTTCTGTCGATGTTTATTACCGACAATAATGAAAAGGGGCTACGCTCTGGACCCAAACTTCGATGGTAGCACAAGAACACCCGATGTATCTGTGTTGGGCTCTCACGGTGGAGATAATACCCTAGTCCTGTGCTCGAATTATATGTGGCTAGCTGATTGCCGATAAGATGTTACGTGTTTGAGATGCCCGTCCCTCCCTTTATATAATAGAGAAGGCGGTTACAATATTGAGTCCTACTCGGATATGAAGTAGGGGTTTCTATCCTGAGCTCGTATCGGTTTGGATTACAATCATCCCCTGCCTAATACGACTCGGTTTCTTTAACTAAGGCCTATCCTCGATTCTTCACGCTTTGCTTGGCCCAAGTAACCTTGAGTTTTATCCGATCGACATGATCCAAGTTCTTTGGCCGAGCCTTGGAGGCTGCTTGGTGGGCCCCGGACATACATATCCTGAGAGGCCCAGTGCTTCATGATCGAATGCCTTCCGGTTGTTAAGCCTTCCCGAGTGCTTTTAGCGAGTGCTTGTCGTTGGGCAAAAGAGGTCACGAAGAACTTGCCGAATTCTCTTTGTTTTGATTTGTCTTTGTCGGGATTACGGGCGTGATCTCTTGTATGTTTCAAAAATCATCTTCAAATTTTGATTTAGATTCAGAACGCTATCAGCTTTTGGCCTGACATGAGGCATACCATAAGAGGATGTTGTTTCTGGGGTGGTACCCATTTATTTCGTGCATTACGGATTTCTGGCTTTTGGACCCATCTTGGGGCATACCACTTGTTAACTTGATTCTTTTGGGCCATCGGCGATTCGTCGTCGTCGTGCTTGCCATTTCACCTGAAATGCTCCTAGGGCGGTTTCGGGGTTTTGGGAAGGGTGATGCGATTTTCGCTCGGGCGAGAATCGGCGCCGCTTCCTTATCAATCTGAACAAATAGAGTGGCTTTATACCGTTGCTACTTGCCCTTTGTTCTCCAACTTCTTCTCCTTGCGACCTCCATTGCTAGGGCTAACTTTTTCGTTACCCTAGTTTTTGGCGCGATCGCGAGATTCTTTATTCAAGAATGTCGCCTTCTTCTCCCTGAAACGCTCCCCTTCGCCTCGACCAAAGATTGGGCTACTTGGTGATAGCGGAGGGGCGGTTGGAGAGATTTGGTCGGCATTGGTGTTTTCCACCTTTGGTGATGCTTGCCGCTTCGCCCTTGGCAGTGAATTCGCCTTACTCCTCGTCTTTGAAGAGGTGGTCGTCTTTGAATCATTTTTAAGCGCGGGCTTGGCCTTCAGCATCCCCTTTCTTCGTGGTATCCTCGAGTTCTATGGAATCGAGTTAACTCATCTTAACCCTAACTCCATTCTTCAAATTCTTTGCTTTTGTTAATCTCTGTGAGACCTATCTTGGCGTTCGGCCTCATTTTGATCTTTTTCGCCATCTTTTCCTCCTCAAGCCCTTCCCAGAAGAATTCTCCCAAAGCGGTTGGCGGTGCGGGTTTTGGTGAGGAGGGCATGGCATCTTATCTTCACATTCCTTTAAAACCTCGAATAAGGGTTGGCACCAAGAGTGGTTTTATTGCGCCAATCGACCCCCATTGCACCTTATTTGGGACTCCACCCAAGCCTTCTCCGACCGGATATCGCTTCCCAAAGATAACGAAATGAACGGTGGCTGATCTCCTGGGGCTGATTGCGAATTGAAGGGGAGGGCTTCTTGGCATGGCCGTTGTTGCCAACCACCGCACTGAATCCGGCCCCTCAAGGACCGAGTTCATCACAGGCATGAGTATGAAGGCGCAATGACCGACAGCGGGAGGTTTACGATGACATTTCTTCCATGGCGTTCTTGATCAGCGTCGCCGATTTCTTCGCCCCAAATGAGAAGATCGTCGTTCCTCGAAACCCGAGGCCTTTACAAAACTACATCCTGCTCCTTCGGTAAGAGGTTTCCATGGTATCTCTATCTTGAATCTTTTTGCTCTCACGGGACTTTGATCTGAATATGTGTTCTTCGTTTTTCGGACTTGCGAGGAGCGAAGCCTTCTTCTCCGACGCCGCGCTCCCGAATTCCTGTCCATAAGAGTGACAAGCGGACCTTTCTGACCGTGCATCCTCTGCGGCACCGGTAAGCGGAGCAAAATAGGTGGTCTGGTGATGATCCGTCGGAAAGGAAAAACCAATTGTCAAGTGAAGCTAAGAGGAAGCGATCGGCGAGCAATGTCGCCCGATGGTGGCCCAAAGATTAGGGACACCGCATCTGACCTCCTCCCGACTTCTTCCTCTTCAAGCCAATCTTGATACATGAAATTTCCGAGCCTCGGGCCGTCGCCACCGAGAGCATGCCTTCGCCAGATGCGCCGTGGTGTTCTGGTGATAGTCCTCCCACCGAAGGGTTTGAAGTCTTGAGGATAACAAGGTCCAACAGGTTGGATTCCTTGTCTCCCCTTCCTTGCTCCCCTTTGGATCGTGTCACGATCGCTATTTCTTGCGAGGATCTGTTGAAGAAATTCTTCATGAGAACCGGTCTTGAGGCCTTCTATAGTTCTTTGGTGGAAGCCGGTGGCGTGGCAGGGTGAGGCGCCGACCGATGTTATGCCTCCAGAGACCCTAAGGCCGAGAGCGCCTCCTGGGCCGAGTGATACCTTGCCGCCTTTTCCTCTCGAGCCGGCCCATCTCGACGCCTTCTATTGATGCTGCTGCTTTTTTTGCTTGGAGCTCCTTCCACCTCTCCTTGCCGATCACCACCATGCATCGAAATTCCTTCACCTCCCGCCGAGATCTCCGGTCGGGTGCATTCTTGATGTGAAGGTGACTTAGTCCTTTTGGATGGTGAGATCGAAAGACGGAAGATTGGCGTCGTTCTTGATCTTTGCTTTCGTGAGTGTCTGGCGCCTCGGCAAGGTGAATTGTTTCTTGCCGTACTTTTCTTCAAAGATCTTCTTTTCTTGCGAAGCTTGATGTTGCTCTGTCATTTCCAGCGCTTGTCATCTTTTGCCAAGGACCGGAACTATCTTCTTCAAAAACTATTCGAGGATGAAGATGAGGAAAGACTATCTTTGAAGAACTCGAACGGGTTAAGTAATGAGTTTGAGCGGAGCTCACACGCACTTGCCGTAGGAATCGAGGAAGGCTGGAGGGGCTTGAAGTCGTATTCCGATCCCTCGAGGTGAGAAGTTAAACTTGATCGGCCTTTCGATGGTAATTCCTTTGCCCAAATGCTTGAGTCGACTTTGTCCTCGCCTACGATGCCGTGATGCCTTCTTTTTTTAAATCGATTTCGGGAGAAGTTCGAAGCCTATTCTTCCCAAAATATAGAACTAAAGAAAGCTGAAGCAGATGCAAAAGAACAGGTAGCCAAGCTAGCAAGATAAATAGAGGGTACACTCTTGGTCTTGTCCTCTGTCTTCGTCGTCATTACTTTGTCAATTTCGAACTCATCCGACTGGTTTATTGCGATTGCATCGAGTCAACTTCATGAGCTCGATGCAGTACTTAGCGAAAAAGATTCGGTGCGCCGAGGCACGGACCGATCGCCTCCAAGCGAGCGCGGAGAAGGTGTTGCGGGTCCTGAGTCCTGATGAAGCCGGTACTAGCAATGTCTCCCATGACACCAGCATTACAATTCAGAGGTTAGAGGAAGCCTCCACGAAGATTTCCGCGCACCTGGAGGATGTTGCAATTGCGAGTGCCAGCCAAGTGTTGGCGATTACCAAGTCTCTGTATCCGCGAGTGGAGCTAAAAGCTGTCCAAGAGGGTTTTGCCCGCACTGTTGATGATGATCAGGCGCTTGCCCTCATGGACGAAGTCAAGAATACCATTCTTGCTTTTGGTGAAAAATTTAGATCTGGGTCTGTGTAATCCTCCTCGCGTATCTTGAACTTGCCCGTATTTGGATTACGATACTTTTGTTCGAGTATTAAAAGAAATATCCCGGACCTGAATTTTCTTTATGAAATGTTTGATCATTATCTTAGTCGTCCGTTGAGCTTGGGCCTATTGAGTACATCGGCCATCTTGGGCCGTCCATATGCCTCTCTACTGCGATTTGACACCGACCCTCCTTGAGATCGTGTAGCGGCACGTCGAGAAAGGTGGACCGTCTTCCGCCTTTAGTGACAAAGCGTCGGTTTGGCGAGTTGAGTCTTTTTCGTGGACGAGCGTTGCCTGTATAAAACGAGTTTGGCCTTGGTTTTTGCGTTTTGGAGCGCGCTACCATCTTCATCCGGTCTGTTCCTCTTCCTTCCGCAGGGTTTCTTTGAAGTGCTACTTTGTTCGTCTTCTTGTGCTCGCCAAATTGTATCGGCGTTGGATCATTCTTCTTTCGCGAGTTCTTCTCTTCTTCTTCACGGACTCTTCTTCTTCCTCAGGATCTCTCTCCTTGCCTCTCTCTCGAGTCGCCCGGGCCCACCGGTCGCGCATGGATTCTGAACCTCATCTTTAATTTTGGGGCGACGCCCATGAGCTCAAGCGATAATGCCGAGCTCTGGGCGAGTTTGATCTCACCATGGCGAAGCGGCGGAGAGGCTATCGCCGGGACACTACCGCCGTCGATGCTTTGATCGAGGTCGTCCCTAGGCTTATTAAGGCGGGGCGCCCTTATCTGGCCATCGGGCGGTCTTGTTGGCGTAAGAGGGCGAAAGCTTAGAAGGCGGCCTCATTTTGCGAGAGTACTTTTGCTTGTGTACATATTTGGTGAAGGGCGTTGAAGTCGTGGACAATGATGGTCCTTTTTGTAATATTATTCTAACTGCAGCTCGTCTTCTGGTTTTTCCTCTTTTAGCTCTTGGCCAACTTTTCCGAGTGATTTTTCCTTTGTGTTCTTGAGCACCTTGTCCGATTAGCGTAGCCCCCGAGCAACGTGAGTTTTTTCCTCGAACGTGCTTTTAGGCGACTAGGCTTTTTTCGTTTAAGGCTTCATAATCGAACGTTCGGAGTACTCGGATCTAGTCGTGATCGCCAAAAAATAGGCCAGTGGGTCCAAGTGGTTTGCTTGTGTATTCGACCACTCGGGGCTCGTCATTAGCCGATCTGACTCGAGGCGAGATCGGGCCCTTGGCTTCTTGCCCTAGGACGAGATGGCATGCACGGTTACGATCCGAGTGGTTGGCGGCTAAGAGAACCTCGAATTGGTTCGGATCGAACCGATCCGAATCCAAAAGCGGAGAGCGACCAAAGTTATCGGCGATGAAATCGAGCTTCAAAGCGAAATACTGGCCGGCGAAGATGGTCGTGCTCTGAAGATTGCCATCGAGCTTGCTGCGATTGATCTAGCGCAGCCCTACTGGCGCGCCAACCGCCGGCGTTTGTTACCGACAATAATGAAAAGGGCTCTGTGGCTGGACCCAAACTTCGATGGTAGCACAAGAACACCCGATGTATCTGAGTTCGGGCTCTCATGGTGGAGATAATACCCTAGTCCTGTGCTCTAGAATTATATGTGGCTAGGCGATTGCCGATAAGATGTTACGTGTTTGAGATGCCTCGTCCTCCTTTATATAATAGAGAAGGCGGTTACAATATTGAGTCCTACTCGGATCTGAGTAGGGGTTTCTATCTGAGCTCGTATCGGTTTGGATTACAATCATCCCCGCCCTTGTCTGACTTGATTTCTTTAACTAAGGCCTATCTCGATTCTTCACGCTTTGCTTGGCCCAAGTAACCTTGATTTTATCCAATCGACATGATCCAAGTTACGCTGGTGAGCCTTGGAGGATCTGCTTGGTGGGCCGGGACATACATATCCCATGAGGTCCCGTCGCGAAGGAGGTGGCGCCGTGGAGAATGGGATCGGTGCCATAGGGAATAGGAGAAAGCCGCGCCCGTAGCGATTGGCGCCGTGGATGGCAAAACGGGCGCCATGGCAACTGGCGCCGTCGTCGTTAGGCGGCGCTTTCTGCGCATTGGCACCGGTGATATTAGCTTGGCGGCGCCGAGGTGAATCTTTGGCGCCCGGCAGCGGTGCCAGTCGCGATCGATCTTTGCAATTGGCGGCGGTCGACCGCCCAGTGGCCGCCGCCACCCTTAATTTGGTGGCGGCGAGGTTTCACCAGCGTGGAGGGTTTTTTTCGCACCGGACTTGAGGTGTCGGGGCGAGTGGCCGCTGCCCGCCCGATCGGCGAGGCGCGTCCTCGATTGTCGGTAGCGCGGCGCTTCTTGCGGCGAGCGGTGGAGTCCATTGGCGGTAACAACTCGGCGATCTCGGCGCTCGCGGGCTCCACATCGGCGAGTGGCGGGCGATGAAGAAGTCTGGCGGCGGGGATCGGCGGCATGAGCCCGGAGAGCCCTGGCGAGGCGCGACCGCCCAAGTTTGCAGCGCTGGTCAAGGTTAAAAAGCGATCTGAGAATCTTTGGTTGGTAGGGAGCAACACAAAAAAGACATGAAAGCAGGAAAAAGCCAAGGAGTAGCAGTGAAGACTTACGACCAGGGAAGGTGCGAGTGATGTCATTATCGCAGATATCTTTGCCACGCCGGCGCTATGCGGACACCGGAGAGGGCTCAATCTTCGGGATACGAAATCCCTGACGATCAGCGCCCCGGTTAGGCTGGCATCCCGCAAGTTGTTGATACGGGCCGCCATCGCCTGGAGCTCCGCCGTCTCTTCGACGAGCGAATTCGATTCTCGATGACGCGCGCCCGGTCCGTGGCACTTCAGCGCCTCGAGCCCCTTGTTATCGTTGACGTCTGACCACTCGGTGGGCCAAGCCTTCCAGTTTGATTTGGGCTGGAAGGGAATGTAGCGGGCAGCCATTCCATCCCGGAGGTGGAAATGGCAACTCCCCAGCAACTCACCGTCGGAGGAGGAGCGGCAGAGGAAGAAATAGCGGAAGAGCGGGAGGTTCGGCATCACCCCCATGAACATTTCACAGAGGTGTGCGAAGATGGCGAGGAAAAGGATGGAGTTGGGGGTGAGATGAAGATGATGGATTTAGTAGAAGTGGAGGGCGGTGAGAAAAACTTCGGAGAAAGCGGTACAGAGCCCGCCATGATGCCCCACACGAAGATGATGATCTCGTCGGCGGGGCACTATGGCGTAGGGGTCCTAGCCCGAAAATAGAGAGGGCCCTCCGGCATGACGGTGTGGAGTCTCCCCACCGTGTAGGAGTCCACTGAGGAAGCAGGAATGGAAGGCGGGTCCGAAGAAGCCATGGAAGCGAAAGTGGTGAAAGGCAAGGAAAGCTTGGAGGAAGAAGGCGAAGTTTGCAAAGAGTGCTAAAAGCGTGAACTGCCTGGTGCGGATGGATCTATATGTATCCCCCACTCGCACCGACGGTTCACGAGAGGACAAGGTTGTGCGCCGTTTCGGGTCCCAAGGAAAATCAATGGATGCGGGAAGGAATCGAGGCGTGCATCTCGATGAGTGATGGCCCCATCAAGAATGCACGGCATTTAATGTAAGGATTTTGAAAGACTCGATATGCGTTCTTGGGTGGGCCGGACTCTTGTCGGCGTACTATACACGGTACCCTCTTCCGCGCCTGAAGCGTCGCCCACGTGGCGATCTAGCGGCGGGTGGGTGTTTACACCGCCTCTGAGATGTCGATCCACGTGGTGTGCGGCGGCAGTGGCGACCACGCCGCCGCCCGGCGCCCGATCGCGTGGCGATCTAGCGGCGGTGGGTGTTTACACCCCGTCTACAGCGTCGATCCACGTGGCGTCTTGGCGGCAGTGGGCGACCACACCTTGCTCGCCCGCGCCCGACCCACGTGGCGGCTTTGGCGGCGGCGAAAGCACGCCCGGCCACCGAGTGTCGGCCCACGTGGCGCGGCGGGGCGGCGGTGGCGACCACGCCCTGCTCGCCCAGCGTCCAGCCCACGTGGCATGCGGGCGAGCACACCTCGTTTGCTCCACTGCCATGCAAAAGGGTGGAATGCGGTGGCTTCATCCTGAAGTTTCCTTCGCCGCCGTACCGTGTCAGAGACAGGCCTGCTGTACCATGCATGTCGGTCCCAAGGAATTCTGCTACAAGCCCGTTCCTCTGACACCTCATACCTACCCGTGGCAAAGGGTCACATTAGGAAGAACGGTGAAGGCATCTTGTTGGCATTAATTAAATTTGAAGGAGCGGACATAGCATAAAGGTGTAATAAATGCATGTAAGATAAGCATGATGACATCCCCCCTCAATCTGACTCGTGTAAGCCCGCGTACTTAAGGGCACTTGAGAGCATACGAGAGGGGGGGACGGAAAAAGAGAGAAAAGAAAGAGGCTCAACAAAAGAGCTGGTCATCAGCAAGCTCTGTAACCAAGCCCACTATACTCAATCCAAGATCAAGCAGGAAGTAAGGCTGTTACCTTTCCCCATGGGGGCCTGAACCTGGGTAAAATCGTTGTGTTCATCGAATCGAAGAGGCACTAGAATCCATTAGTGTGAGAGGTACTGGGGTTTCCCTCTGCTAGGGTTAGCCAATTACCAAAGACACCCCCCTACCGAACCAAACCCGGTCTGTAGATTTGGGCCTGTCAGTTGAAATACGCCG
Source organism: Guadua angustifolia (assembly GCA_036346375.1). Lineage (NCBI taxonomy): Eukaryota > Viridiplantae > Streptophyta > Magnoliopsida > Poales > Poaceae > Guadua > Guadua angustifolia. Next base: position 14,794 of record JAYEVE010000147.1, read on the forward strand.
ACAATATGTAACCGCATATACCCATGTTAACATTATATATTGTCTATCCTTATTTTAGGGTTATCAAGATTCACATGTCAATATTTTTTAAGGAAGTTCTATGAGATACTGGTATATTTATGTAACATCCCCAATTTCGGGTTTTTGCTAAAATCTAATTTAAAATAATTAATTTCAAAATTTGGTATTTCCTCGGTGTTCTAATTAACCTAGCATCTATATCCTTCCGAAATTAAAGTTCAATCCTTTATCGTCCGCAAAGTCAGAATTCCTAATTTCGGTCCTTATTCGAAATTTTACCTACATTTTAAAATGGTCTAAAAATCCTAAAACCTACTGTATTAGGTTCCAAATATTCCAAAATATTTTTAAGAATTTTCTCAAGATTTTTGGAATCTCTTTGCTATTTTATCTCTCGCGGTCTTTCATCATAATCAGTATATTCGTTCCGGAATAATCTAAATCCAATATTCATCAAAATTCAGTGAAACTAATTTTATTGGGTTCCAAATAATCTTTAGTATTTTTAGGAATTTTTCCAGAATTTTAAGATCATTTTTACTATTTTATTCCTCGCGCTTTTGTCTCTTTATTTCTTCCAACCAACGAGAAAGCGACACGTGGCATGTCACTGTTCATCGTCTTCTTCCTCCCGTCAATGCCATGCGCAGAAATTTCAAGTTTTGACTCCATCTTCAAATGCTCATAACTCTCTCCACGATTGTACGAATCCAGTGAAATTTGAAGCGTTACGACAGCGTCGTAATGGAGATTGATTACCCTACCGTTGCTCATTCTGAAATCAAGTGAAACGGTCGCTGCAATCAATTCTTTGCCGTTTCTTGTTTTAGCCATAACTCTTCCGTTTCTTCGTCTCTCTGAGCGTGTGAGTACCTCAAACGAGCGTATTGACGTCCTCTACACCATGCTCACCTTGCCCCTTTGGTTCTGTATCGTTTCCCTGCCCAAAATTCAAGAAAACCGTACGCCCGACGTCCTCCAAAGACACCGGCGAGCCATTTTTGCTCCGGTGAGTTTTCCGACAAACCAACCGCGTCACTTTGTGCCTTTTGCTTCCGTGATCATAACCATTCAATCGGATTTGATTTTCGTTGCAGTTTGACTCCGAATTTCAAGTTTGTTAAGTAAATCGCCATCGCTCCGTTAAGTAAATCGATTTCTCCCGATTGGGTAAGAACCAATTCAATTCCTTGCACCCGTAGACTCCTCTCGATGCTAGCTATCCGGTGCTCACCTTAGTTTCAATAAATTTTCGCGTTTTTGGCCGTCGTGCCGTCGGCCCGATTTTGGTCGTCGGTTTCACCTCATCGCTGCCGTTCCCGTGCTCGTCGACGCCGCCACTGTGAGCATGAGCTTCGCGCCACCTTGCCTCCTCCGCGCCGCCTCTCTCCATTGCCGGCCGTCGCCCCGTCGCTCGTCGCTGCCCGTGGCCGAACATGCCGCGCCTGCATCTCCTGGCAGCAACGCCTAGCACATCCGCCGCCATGCCGGGTCATTGGCCGCCGCTCCCCACTGACCACCGCCACCCTCCGCCGTCGCTAGCCGCCGCCGCCCCCTCCCGCCGGCCGGTGAAGCCTCCCTTTCTTGCTTTGTGTCCTTGCCTTGTTTCCTGTTCGTGCATGAGCATCCAATGGAGAAGAAGCTCTCAGTCAATGACATGTGGGGCCCGCGCGTAAGTTTCCTTGTTTCCTGTTTGTTAGTGATCTGTTCCATGCTATAGAACGGAATGGAAATCACCTTTCACCTCAGCCATTCATGCAACAGATCTGGTACTTTGGAGGAGAACAGACGACCGCCACCAACTCGTAATTAGAAGTAGTAGAGATTAGGAGGTAATTCAGTCATATCACAAGAATTCAGTGTTGTATCTAGATTTTACATGGAGTCAGATATTTTGCCTTACTCTACTTAGCATAGTTGAGCTAGGCTGGCGCCTCTGTCTCCTGGTTCTGCTGACCTACTTAACCTTTGTCGTTCATATCGTATTTTGATATGAAATATGAATATCTTTTTATGTTGTTCCTACATGTGAATGTTCCCTCTAGCCCAAAATATACGTGACAACCACATATATGTTGGCTACCTTATACCATATGGTGCGATGTAAGACGCATCTCACCCTGTACATCTCTTTAAAGGTGTGGGATTGCCAGCCTCCTATGCCCTCAATGTCATCTTCTTCGAAAAAAATCTCCACAATTTTTTTGCAATAGTCCTCAAAGTTCTAGGAATTTATGAATAGGTCATGTTTCAGAGATTTTTGTAACACCACGGCACCCGTGCCTGAATATTACACCTCTAGCACCAACAACTACAAATCGTTAAGAATAAATATTCGCAAAGCAAGCAAACTACTAGGAGGTTGTCAAAATTATTAAAAATTTCGGCAGCACCTCCCCTAAAACTAGGACATCCACTCAGCAGACAGAAAAACATTGCAGTTATAAGATATCATTCTAGCAGGTCCTTAGTTAACCAATCACACATCCAATAGAAATTAATCGATTCCACCACATAATTATTACAGGGCAAGGACTCATTAAACATAACAGCAAACAACCCCTTACAATAAATTCACTCGAGCTATTTATATCGAACTATCGTCAACATAATGGAGAGGTGATGATGCAAAAGCGTGATTGTGCTACTACCCTCCGCCATGCATGCGGTTTCAAGGTACCTACAAACAACACAACTAACAAGCGTGAGTCGATGACTCAGCAAAGTACACGAGAGTATCAATTCCAATTTATCATAAGTAAAACAAGAGTTTGACCATAAAAGCAAGTAATACAAATGAAGCAACATCCGGACAATACGCATTTATACCCATTTAAAGCAATAATTTGACTATATCAAAATTACGCAATCAAGTCATCAACTTGATAATAAACCCATTCAACGCCAAAGAAGCATTACTTACTCTAAGTCACTGGCGTCTCCGACTCAACTACCCTTGCGCAACTCAAACCATTCTCATCAATTGCATTTGAGTTGAAAACTCGACTTCACTCCACGATATTCATACAACATAATTAGCAAGGCAAAGAAATGCGCTAATTCATCAAATTCAATTCAATCTCCCCTTTTTGGGTTGAGTCCACGACTCAACCTTCAATTACCATAATCACCATCCATATGATACACGATTTACCACAACACTCATTATTAAAGATGCAATGCACATGAATGCCCATTTCGATGCACGTACCGGTACTGCCGAGTGCCCACTCGTCGATGTGCACCCTCACGTCCCTTCCATCCCGTGGAAGGTGCCTACTCTTACTGTCTCGCTCCCATTCACCTCGATGAATGGGACTACAAGGTAGTACTTTCGTGTTCACTACGTATGAACACAGAGGCCCGCATCAGAATGGGTCGCCTCTTCTTTTAATGTATGCACAATGCAATTTTCATGAATGAAATGCAACCTTTCATTCAATACCAACACTAACATACCATAACCACATATATACACATAGCCAATTCTCACATTCATAAGTTGCCAGCAGTACTAGTCTCATCAGATTCAACAAGACATGACAACACATTACATCGTTTCTGTCATGCAATTAACACAATTAATTTCAAACTACATTCATAATCAACTAATCGATTCACACACATACTCAATTCCATTCCCTAGACGGGGCACAGTTAAGTACAATTCTTATAAATTAACCGTGAGTATCCATGTATCCCATACTAGCTACTCGCTGCAACAGTAACAAAGGTATAGTAAACTCACCGAGATTAAGGCTTACTAGTGACCACTCGAATCCAATAGCTAATTACGTCCTCGAAGGGACGATCACCAATATAACTCATATTTACCACAATCAATAGAAATTAGCCATGAACAGATAAATAACGACGAACAACTCAATTAGACCCATTACTCGATGTACTTGCCTTAAACCGTGGGAAGTGGAGTGGCGCGGGAAGAAGAGGCCACTCCTCTTGAAAATCAGACATCAAGCATAGATACAAATTACCGACCAATCAATCAATCGCAACACAGAACCCTTGTGTATCTAAATCCCCATGGGTAGCTTTACTCAACATTGACTAGGGATAATACACCAACTTAAGCATACATTGATATTTCCATTTACTCTATGATAAGGAAGAACATGGCAGTTCAAGCATTCCATCGAGAGATTAAAAACTAAAACCTATCAAATTAAACCATGAATATTTTATAGCACCATCTGGGTAAAAGCTAATAAGGCTAGAGCTAATTAGATCTTACTAATCCCACCCTCTAGCCAACAGTCAACGGTAAGTGGTGTTGGACACTGCACTTATTCATGGTTATATTTCAACATCATTTGCCTTAGCCCTTAATCATGCATATTCATCAACTAAACAATAGCAAGCATTATGATCATGTTATGCTAGATTGTCAAATACTTAAACACACATACATATTAGACAATATGCAACTCTTGCTAGTAAACATGCTTCACTAAATCGCAGAAGTCCAGTACGCATCCTCTATATCTAAATCCACTCTCGTTTATTAAACATAGTATTTTTCAACATGCACATACGTCTTAATCACAAGAAGTTAGACCCTTATACAAATACATATGGTAGTTGAGCTAATCCTATTGTAAGGGCATAGATTGCCTTTGTAAGATTTACAATGCCGGTGCATACAAGATATCCCAACCTCACGCAAGTCTATACATTGGATCAACACATATAGGTTCAATCTTGACACAAGAGATTAGAGTCAATAGGAAACCACAAACATCGATGAAGTCAACGGTCCCAACACACAAAATTCAGCGTCGTTGATTCTTATTCTCACAAGCTCATCCGATTATGCATACTTACCCTAATGAACACCAAACACAGATAACCCCACATTTAATCGAGACCTCACAATTTTTTCTCATGCTCAAGACAGTAAAATATAACTAGCAGGCATGGATATATATAAGTGTGCACACAAATTTAGTAATGCATCGATTCTTGCCTACCAATCCCATGTCTCAACCTGGCACACTTAAATCACTACGATACCATACCAAAAACCTTCTAGGCATTACATCAAACACATGGCGAGCACAAAGAAACCTCTATACATTGAGCATACATTTCATCAAACACCTTGACTACAATCATTCATCCACACTAGAACTTCACCTCCACTTACCACAAAGGAGGAGAGGAAGGAGGCCACCATGGGGTGCTCGAGGCAGTGCCCGAACATGAGGGAGGCAGGGGGCTCGGCCAGAACAACGCCAGCCATTCTTCTTCTTCTGGCTGCGTCATTCTTTATTGGCTGCTATTTGCTTGCTTTGGCGGGGAAGAAGGCGCCGAGTCGGGGAGAGGAGGGTGCCATTTGCTGCTTGCTTCGGGGGGAGAGACGGCAGGAGGAGGGAGGAGGCGAGGGGAGAGGCTGCCCGGGAGGGGAGGGCGCAGGAGAGGAGGCGCTCGGCTGGAGGGCATTCGGCGGGAGGAGCCTGGGCGCAACACTCAGAGCATACTGCCAGGAGATTAGTGGCGCAGGAGGAGAATGGGGAGTCGGCTGGGGAACAAAAATATCCACCACGTGAAGCAATGGCAGCCACACAAAAAGGTAAGAAGAGATGAGGTTAGGTGAAAGGTGGGTGGGGAGGGAAAAATTCCAAGAAAACCCTCTCACACCTAAATTCTTTAACCCTAACTCTCCCTGTGGGGCCAAACACCCCTGAGAATAACTGCCTGACGGGCCCTTGCTCACCCGACAGAAGGCCAAAAACTTGGGGTGAGGCTTTGCAGTATTACAATTTTACACATAGGACCTTGGGGTTCCAAAAATTTATGGTGAGATCCTATGCAGGCCATTTTGCGTGGAGGCCCTTAGGTTGCGGAAATTTACAGTGAGGTCCTATGTAGACCATTTTGTGTAGACGCCCTCGGGGTTCTGAAAATTTATGGCGAGGTCCTGTGTAGGCCTTTTTGTGTAGACACCCTCGGGGTTCTGAAAATTTACGGTGAGGTCCTGTGTAGGCCATTTTGTGCAGAGGCCCTCGGGTTCTTGAAATTTATGAGGTCCCAAATGAGTTTTCACAAATGCCCTCGGAGTCTCAAAAATTTACAAATAGTCCCTATGGCAAAAAAAAAACCAGCTCAGCGTAGCGTACGATCCCAACCTAGTCTATCTATATCACTATTATTGGAAAGACTAGCGCAACTCCACCACGTGCCCCGTGAAATTGCAGAAACTACAGTGCATTGAGCTCTAGTATTTTTTGCATTGAGCTCTAGCGTAACTCCACCACGTGCCCCTTGAAATTGCGAAACTACAGATTGCATTGAGCTCTAGTATTTTTTGCTTTTTTTCCCTCTCTCTATGTTTTTATTTTTATTTTCCCCATTTTCTCAGTGTTTATTATTTGTTATTTACCCCTCTATGTATTTTTTTTATTTTTATTTCTTTTATTTTTGTCTCTCTATGTCAAAATGATTGATCCCTTTGAGGAGTGACTCGTGGCACCGTGCGGGGTTCTACCTAGTAACTCTATAATGTTGGGGAGGTATAGGCTACCTACCTGCCTAGTGCCATGCACCCCCTAAACACTGTAGTTTCTACGTTACAAAACTACAATACTTTTATTTTTTATTTTTTTAAAAAATATTTTTTAATTTTTTGTAAAATTTTCCACCATCGTTAAAGTATTTTTTACCTACCTGCCTAGTGCCACACACCCCTAAACACTGTAGTTTCTCGTTACAAAACTACAATACTTTTATTTTTATTTTTTTAAAAAATATTTTTTAATTTTTGTAAAATTTTCCACTATGTTAAAGTATTTTTATTATTTTTAAAAAACTATATTTTTATTTTTTGAGAAAATTCACTATCTCTTCAAATTGAGCTACAATATATTTTTATTTTTTTAGCTTTTTCCTTTGAAAGAATTTTCCTCTCTCTAATAAAATTGCAGCGTAGGGTTTTAGTCTAGTTTCTCTAAGAAGCACTATCCGCTTGTGGACCCTAGCATCCACTAGTGCGAATGGTACATCACTATTGCTTAGTGCAGGTAGGTTCTTATGTTTTCTGGAAAAATCGATTGTCATAGATGACCTAGGAGAGACTGTTCATAATAATCATAATCAGTTCCCAGGTTAGAAATGATTGTGATATAGCACTGGCATATCACTATTAGTTCTAACATTAGAACCAATTGAGATGTGCCATGCACATCACTATCAGTTCTAACTTTAGAACCAATTGATATGTGCCATGCACATCACTATCGCATGGCACATCTCAATCAGTTGTAACGTTAGAACTAATTGTGATGCACCCATACACATCACCATCAGTTCTTAGGTAAGAACCAATAGTGATGTGCATGTGCACATCACTATCGCTTGTTAGTTAAGAACCATATAGGTACATCACTATCGCTTCTTAGGTAAGAACCGATAGTGATATGCATGCGCATCTCAATCGGTTCTAATGTTAGAACTCATTGTGATGTGCCCAATGCTACATCACAATCGCTTCTAACCTGAGAACCGATTATGAAGTGTCTCGCTAGGTTATTTATACCCTTGGGCTGAACTCTCCTCTGTTATTATTCTATAGGCTAAGAAAACAACTGCCACCCAAAAAAATAACACATATTCTGGTTGGAAGCAATATTTAGGTGAGAAATTTTGAAATCCCCAAGGTTGGGTATTAAAAGGGTAAATTTGAAGTCCTAACTTGTGGAGATTTTCCCTCCTTTTTCCCTTATTTTTGGTTTTCTTTAAAACATGAGCATTCCTTCAAACCCCCTCCAATTTGCACTAGGTAATTTTGATATATCGCAAAGAGAGTTCAGGCTGCTCTGGAATTGTGTGTATCCTATCAGATATCACACCCTTTACTTGACAAGCACACAGATCCATTTAATTATCTATGTAGTGCTCTCGTGCATGTTAATCTGGAATTATTGTTGCTATTATATGATGGTTGTTATAGTTTAGGTTGCGTAACCTATGTCTCCCGTTCGAGAGTGCTTGTTTATAAATGTGCTAAAATAGCATATTTACAATCAAGCATTCTTGAATTATCCATGTTTTTTGGATAGTTCGAGGATATGTAGTTCTGGTAAGTTCATGAGCTATTGTACAACTCTATAGAAGGTTTCGATAGCATCTCTCTAGTTTTCACTGGATACAAACCCCTCTTGACCTGTTGTTGAGATGCATATTAGGAGAATAGCAAGGAGATGCTGCCAAAATTTTCACTAGAGTTATACAACGGCTTAGGAACTTGCAGAATCACATATCCTCAAATTGGATTAAGGCCATACCTAATTAGAGTTTAGGAGTCATCATTGGTACATACTTAATTATTGAGCAGATAGACATTTCTTGAAGATAATTCAATTCATCAACTTTGTTAATGGTTGCACCCTTATTTTGTTTCATTGAAGTCATAAGATTTGCAAGCTCTTGCATTAATTAGGTAATTCACTTACATCGTATGTGAACTAATTTTCTTGCACTGCATACCATTTAATAAATAACCATTGGGTTCTACTCGTGCTCTCTTCAAGTGAAAATAAAGTCTACACTTTTAACTCGATCAAGAAGAGACCGATGGACCACATGATCAAACCTACTTTGCATAAGTAAGTACAATATTCCTCTAACCTAACACTTTATGTATTTAACTACGTTTATTTTTTTGACTCAATGGCATCTCTCCAATGTATGTAGGTGTTTTCTCGTGCTACGTCACTAAAGGAGGGCTACACGATGATAAATGGGGCGACAAACTAGAGTATAAGCGCTTCAAGGTACAAGTGCCTAGCATATATAGGATTAATTTTTTCTCACATCTATTCTTTGTCTCTTAATTTCTTTCACTTTCTTCACAGTGTCATCAACAGGTCAGCGATGACCTGTGTGGCTTCTACGTCTGCATCACATGCTGATCGTGGTTGGTGGTGTAGACCTTTTTCCTAAGGTATATGTACAAGCATAATAATACACTTAGCCTTTTATATACAAACTTTAAAACTTAAATTAGTGCACTCATTTCTATTTTGTAGAACATCGATATCCCCCAGAAGAGCTTACAAAGCTAAGAACTCAATAAATTATGAGACCACTTATGCCAGCGTACTAGGTAGAGATTATATCGGAGGACGGTAGTTTAGAGATTCTAAAGGCTCCTACTAGTCCGTATATAAACAATATTAATTATATATTTGTGAATGCAATATGTGTAGTGATTGTTAAGCATGTTTGTATTCTATATTGTGAACGAATCTGATATGTGTGTTGTAATAAAGTATTTGTGTTCGCTGATATAGCGGTGCATGCCTTGCAATAGGGAAAATGATTATGACAATGTGTAGTGTCATTGTTGTTATGTGAATGTGAATTTCGTTCCGATCACCATAGCAAGGGTCAAACATCACTGGGCTATGCAATGAAGTATCGAAATGGTGATCAAATGGGGTGAATGATCCCAACTAAAATTTCCCCTTTTAAAGGAAACCCAGCCAAGACTCCTCTTGAAACACTAACCCACAGAAGAACAAAATCTTGGTCTTGGACTTACTCGTGGGGTTTTGATGATCAAGGTGATTTTGGATAACCCCCTACTTGTCATAGCAAGCATGAACACAAGAATCTCAAACGCGATCTACAAAGAAGAGCAAAACGATCTTACAAAAAATTGCCTAGATGATGAGGATATGATCTGAAGAAGATTCATTCAACAATCTTACATCCTTGGCATAAGAAGCACAAGCAAGTAGAAGGATGGGAAATAAATTCAACTTGCGAGAATATAAATTGTAAGAAATTAAAGTGCGGAATTAAAAAACAAGTAGAAGGAGGGAGGCAAATCCAACTTGAGAGAATGTAAATTTGAAAGACCATGTGGAGGTCTACATGTATTTGTGATGAATTATTGATAATATTTAAAGCTAATAGTGTTTGAGTTTGAAGTGGATTTGAGGTTTAAATCAAAATTTGAAGAAATGTTAATGCTGTCAGTCAGGGGTGGTGTCGACGTTTGTTACCAACAATAATGAAAAGGGGGCTACGCGCTGGACCCAAACTTCGATGGTAGCACAAGAACACCCGATGTATCTGAGTTCGGGCTCTCACGGTGGAGATAATACCCTAGTCCTATGCTCGAATTATATGTGGCTAGCTGATTGCCGATAAGATGTTACGTGTTTGAGATGCCCCGTCCCTCCCTTTATATAATAGAGAAGGGCGGTTACAATATTGAGTCCTACTCGGATCTGAAGTAGGGTTTCTATCCTGAGCTCAGATCGGTTTGGATTACAATCATCCCCGCCTAATCTGACTCGGTTTCTTTAACTAAGGCCTATCCTGATTCTTCACGCTTTGCTTGGCCCAAGTAACCTTCAGTTTTATCCAGTCGACATGATCCAAGTTCGCCTGGCTGAGCCTTGGAGGACTGCTTGGTGGGCCCCGGGACATACATATCCCACAGTAGCCCCCGAGTGCTTCATGATCGAATGCCTTCCAGCTGTTAAGCCTTCCCGAGTGCTTTTAGCCGAGTGCTTGTCGTTGGGCAAAAGAGGTCACGAAGAACTCGCCGAATTCTCTTTGTTTTGAGCTGTCTTTGTCCCGGATTACCAGGCCGACTGATCTCTTGTATGTTTCAAAAATCATCTTTACGGCACCTGATTTCGTTCTGTAAACGCTATCAGCTTTTGGCCTGACATGAGGCATACCATAAGAGGATGTTGTTTCTGGGGTGGTACCCATTTATTCCGTGCATTACGGATTTCTGGCTTTTGGGCCCATCTTGGGGCATACCACTTGTTAACTTGATTCTTTTGGGCCATCGGCAATTGACGTCGTCGTCGCGTGCCCACCCTGAAATGCTCCCTAGGGCGGTTTCAGGGTTTTGGGAAGGGTGATGCGATTTCCCGCTCGGGGCGAGAATCGGCGCCGCTTCCTTATCAATACGGAGCAAATAGAGTGGCTTTATACCGTTGCTACTTGCCCCTTTGTTCTCCAACTTCTTCTCCTTCGCGACCTCCGCTGCTAGGGCTAACTTTTCTCGTTACCCTAGTTTTTGCGCGATCGCGAGGATTCTTTATTCAAGAATGTCGCCTTCTTCTCCCAACCGCTCCCCTTCGCCTCGACCAAAGATTGGGCTACTTGGTGGCGCGGAGGGGCGGTTGGAGGATTTGGTCGGCATTGGTGTTTTTCCACCTTTGGTGATGCTTGCGCTTCGCCCGCTTGGTGAATTCTGCCCTACTCCTCGTCTTTGAAGAGGTGGTCGTCTTTGAATCATTTTTGCGGGCTTGGCCTTAGGCATCCCCTTTCTTCGTGGTATCCTCGAGTTCTATGGAATCGAGTTAACTCATCTTAACCCTAACTCCATTCTTCAAATTCTTTGCTTTTGTTAATCTCTGTGAGACCTATCTTGGCGTTCGGCCTCATTTTGATCTTTTTCGCCATCTTTTCCTCCTCAAGCCCTTCCCCAGCAAGAATTCTCCCAAAACGGTTGGCGGTGCCGGGTTTCAGCTGAGGGAGGGCATGAAAAAATCTTATCTTCACATTCCCTTTAAAACCTCGAATAAGGGTTGGCACCAAGAGTGGTTTTATTGCGCCAATCCTGACCCCCCATTGCCTGCCTTCACTGGGACTCCACCCAAGCCTTCTCCCGACTGGATATCGCTTCCCAAAGACAACGAAATGAACCAGGTGGCTGATCTCCGGGCTGATTGCGAATTGAAGGGGACGGGCTTCTTGGCATGGCCGTTGTTGCCAACCACGCACCACGAATCCGGCCCCTCAAGGACCGAGTTCATCACAGGCATGAGTATAAAGGCCGCAATGACCCGACGCGGAGGTTTCGATGACATTTCTTCCGTGGCGTTCTTGATCGCGTCGCCGATTTCTTCGCCCCAAATGAGAAGATCGTCGTTCCTCGAAACCGAGGCCTTTTACAAAACTACATCCCGCTCCTTCGGTAAGAGGTTTCCATGGTATCTCTATTTGAATCTTTTTGCTCTCACGGGACTTTGATCTGAATATGTGTTCTTCGTTTTTGGACTTGCGAACGAGAAGCCTTCTTCTCCGACAGCGCCACTCCCGAATTCTGTCCATAAGAGTGACAAGCGGACCTTTCCGACCGTCGTCCTCTGCAGCACCAATGCAAAGCGGAGCAAAATAGGTGGTCTGGTGATGATCCCGTCGGAAAGGAAAAACCAATTGTCCGTGAAGCTAAGAGGAAGCGATCGGCGAGCAATGTCCGCCTGATCGGTGGCCCAAAGATTAGGGACACCGCATGACTATCTGACCTCCTCCCCGACTTCTTCCTCTTCAAGCCAATCTTGATACATGAAATTTCCGAGCCTCAGCTCGTCACTACCACCGAGAGCATGCCTCGCCAGACGCCTGTTGGTGTTCTGGTGATAGTCCTCCCACCGGAGGGTTTGAAGTCTTGAGGATAACAAGGTCCAACAGGTTGGATTCCCTTGTCTCCCCTTCCTTGCTCCCCTCTGGATCGTGTCCTGATCGCTATTTCTTGCAGGGATCCTGTTGAAGAAATTCTTCATGAGGAACCGGTCTTGAGGCCTTCTATGGTTGCTGGTGGAAGCCCGGCTGACGTGGCAGGGGCTGAGACGCCGACTGATGTTATGCCTCCACAGACCCACGAGGCCGAGTGCCTCCTGGAGCCGAGTGATACCTTGCCGCCTTTTCCTCTCGAGCCGACTGCCCATACGACGCCTTCTATTGATGCCGCTGCTTTTTTGCTGCCGGAAGCTCCTTCCACCTCTCCTTGCCAGTCACCACCATGCATCGAAATTCCTTCACCTCCCCTTTGAGATCTCAGTGCGGGCTGCATTCTTGATGACGAAGGTGACTTAGTCCTTTTGGATGGTGAGATCGAAAGACAGCACTGGGCGTCGTTCTTCGATGCTGCTCGTGAGTGTACGCGCCTCGGCAAGGTGAATTGTTTGCGCCGTACTTTTCTTCAAAGATCTTCTTTTCTTCGCGAAGCTTGATGTTGCTCTGTCATTTCCAGCGCTTGTCATCTTTTGCCAAGGACCGGAACTATCTTCTTCAAAAACTATTCCCGAGGATGAAGATGAGGAAAGACTATGCTGAAGAACTCGAACAGGTTCGTAATGAGTTTGAAGCGGAGCTCACACGCACCCGCGCAGGGAATCGAGAGGAACTGGAGGGGCTTCGAAGTCGTATCCAGTCCCTCGAGGCCGAGAAGTTAAACTTGATCAGCCTTTCTGACGGTAATTCCTTTGCCCAAATGCTTCGAGTCCCAGCTTTGTCCCTCGCCTTCTGATGCCCTGGTCTGCCTTCTTTTTTTTCGTCAGATTTCCGAGAGATGTTCGAAGCCTATTCTTCCCAAAATACAGAACTAAAGAAAGCTGAAGCAGATGCAAAAGAACAGGTAGCCAAGCTAGCAAGAGAATTAGAGGGTACACTCTTGGTCTTGTCCTCTGTCTTCGTCGTCATTACTTTGTCAATTTCGAACTCATCCGACTGGTTTATTGCAGTGCATCGAGTCAACTCATGAGCTCGAGACCAAGTACTTGACGAAAAGATTCGGTCGCCGAGGCCTGACCGATCGCCTCCAAGCGGCCTTGGAGAAGGTGTTATGGTCTGAGTCTGATGAAGCCGGTACCAACAATGTCCCCATGACACCAAAGATTACAATTCAGAGGTTAGAGAAGCCTCCACGAAGATTTCCGCACTTTGGAGGATGTTGCAATTGCGAGTGCCGACCAAGTGTTGGCGATTACCAAGTCTCTGTATCCACGAGTGGAGCTAAAAGCTGTCCAAGAGGGTTTTGCCCGCACTGTTGATGATGATCAGTCGCTTGCCCTCATGGACGAAGTCAAGAATACCATTCTTTGTTTTGGTGAAAAACTTAGATCTGGGTCCTGTGTAATCCTCCGCGTATACTGAACTTGCCCCGTATTTGGATTCTGAGACTTTTGTTCCAGTATTAAAAGAAATATCCCCGGACCTGAATTTTCTTTATGAAATGTTTGATCCTTATCTTAGTGCGTCCGTTGAGCTTGGGCCTATTGAGCTGTCGGCCATCTTGGGCCGTCCATATGCCTCTGCTGCAGTTTGACACCTGACCCTCCTTGAGATACGTGTAACGGCACGTCCAGAAGGTGGACCGTCTTCCCGCCTTAGTGACAGGCGTCGGTTTGAGCGAGGTTGAGTCTCTTTCCAGGGACAGGCGTTGCCCTGTATAAGAACGAGTTTGGCCTTGGTTTTTGCGTTTTGCAGCGCGCTACCATCTTCATCCGGTCTGTTCCTCTTCCTTCCGCAGGGGTTTCTTTGAAGTGCTCGCCTATTCGTCTTCTTGTGCCTGCCAAATTGTATCTGACGTTGGATCATTCTTCTTTCGCAGGTTCTTCTCTTCTTCTTCATGGACTCTTCTTCTTCCTCCGAGGATCTCTCTCCCTTGCCTCTCTCTCCCGAGTCGCCAGGCCCACCGGTCGTGCCATGGATTGCGAACCTCATCTTTAATTTTGGGGGCGACGCCCCCGCGGAGCCTGAAGACGATAATGCCGAGCTCTGGGCGGAGTTTGATCTCACCATGGCGGAAGCGGCGGAGCAGGAGGCCGTCGCCCGGGACACTACCGCCGTCGATGCTTTGATCGAGGTCGTCCCTAGGCTTATTAAGGCCAGGGACGCCCTTATTGAAGCCATCGGGCGGGTGCGCCGGGCGTAAGAGGGCGTAGAAGCTTAGAAGGGCGGCCTCATTTTGCAGTAGTACTTTTGCTTGTGTACATATTTGGTGAAGGACGTTGAAGTCGTGGACAATGATGGTCCTTTTTGTAATATTATTCTAACTGCAGCTCGTCTTCTGGTTTTTCCTCTTTTAGCTCTTGGCCGACTTTTCCGAGTGATTTTTCCTTTGTGTTCTTGAGCACCTTGTCCGATTAGCGTAGCCCCCGAGCAACGTGAGTTTTTTCCTCGAACGTGCTTTTTAGGCGACTAGGCTTTTTTCGTTTAAGGCTTCATAATCGAGCGTTCGAGTACTCGGATCTAGTCGTGATCGCCAAAAATAGGAGCTGGTTTGCTCATGGTTGCACATGTGCAACACCATTAGAGTGTAACCCCGACTTCTTGCTAATTGAGGAACAATTGAGTAGCAAGTCAATTGAATAGAGAATTCGGATACATGGTGTTACTCTTGCACAAGTATCTTCTTCATTATGGTTGCGCATGCGCAACACTATTAGTGTAGCCCTCGACTTACTGCTTAATTGAGGAACAATTGAGTAGCAAGTCAATTTAAACTAGATCTGACACCTTGTTGAACTTCTTTCAAGAATAAAAACGACGTAGCTGCTCTATATTCCATGAATTGCTGATGATGGCACCGTCTTCTCGCTTAAGCTCAGAGGCCTCGGACGCTACATTTCGTCCACAATGTAAGGGCCTTCCCACATTGGAGATAACTTGTGCTCGTGCTTCTGACTCTTTATCAGAACCAAATCGCCTTTGGAAAACGCTTCGGTTTCGGACGTTTGATCGTGATATCGCCATAGGAACAAGGTATCTGGCCGACTGGACCACAGCGATTTCTCTTGCCTCTTCCAACCTGTCGATATCCTCCATTCTGCTTTCTTCCGACTCGTCCTCCTTGAAATTCCGAACCCGAGGGGATCCGAAGGTCAATTCTGTAGGTAGGACCGCCTCCGAGCCGTAGACCAGAAAGAAGGGTGACTGCCCGGTGGATCTGCTGGGGGTGGTTCTCAGCCCCCAGAGTACTGACGGCAGTTCTTTCACCCATCGGGTGGCGTATGGCTTGAGACGGTCAAAGATTCGTGCCTTTAGGCCTTGCAGCACCATGCCGTTTGCTCTTTCCACCTGACCATTGCTCTTCGGGTGAGCCACGGAGGCGAAGCAGATTTTGATGCCGAGCCTATCACACCACTCTTGAAACTCTTCTCCTCGGAATTGGGTTCCATTGTCCGTGATAATCCTGTTTGGTACGCCGAATCTTACCACAATTTCTTGGAAGAATTCCTTGGCTTTGGCTGCCGTAATGGTAGCCACTGGCTTTGCTTCTATCCATTTAGTGAATTTATCGACAGCGACGAAGAGGTGGGTGAAGCCTCCTTGAGCCTTCTTCAATGGGCCGACCATGTCAAGCCCCCGATCGCGACGGCCAAGTGATCGGTATTGTTTGCGCTTCGAAAGGGTACGTGTACTTGGCGAGCAAAGAAGCGGCGCCTTCATAAGTTCGGACGATGTCTTCTGCGTCGGATCTGTGATCGGCCGAAGAAGCCTTGTCGATATGCCTTGCCTACCGGTGGGCTTTATGTCGCGTGATGCCCACAAATTCGAGTGGATTTCCACGAGTAATTGCTTTCCTTCTTCTGCCGATATGCATCGCCTTAGAACTCTAAAGGCACTTTTTGAAATAACTCTTCTCCTACCACCACGTAACTCTTCTTTGCGCGCGAGATGCGCTCGCTTCATTCGGTCTTACGGAAGTTCGTCTTTCAATAGGTAATTGAGAAAAGGGTCGATCCATGCTGTTGATGACTAGGACCTTCTCTTCGTTGGATTTCTCTTCTGACTTATTCTGCTCCTGCTTTATCGAGGGTTTGTGAATTTCTTCAACAAAAACCCCGGCTGGTGCGATGGCCCGAGTGGAACCCAATCTTGCCAATTCATCTGCTTCTTCATTGTCGCGATGGAGTACGTGGATGAGCTCCAGCCCGTCAAACTTGTCTTCAAGCTTCCGTCTGTGTTGGAGGACTGATTGGTTCCCTACCTTCGTCTGCAAGATTTCTTCATTCACGCTACGGCCTCTGTGTTGGAGGAGTCTCGCAGGGTTTTCTTGGTGGTGATGGTTCTCCTCCGTAGCATTTGCCGCGTCCTTTTGCGGAGGGTCCGTTCGATCACAAAACGCCGCGAAGCTCGGGAATTTCCTACCTCACCCTCTGGATTGAAGGTGCAAGAAGATGAAGCGACCGCCGATGGGTCCGAGTGGTTTGCTTGTGTATTCGACCACTCGGGGCTCATCATTAGCCGATCGACTCGAGGCGAGGATCGGGCCCTTGGCTTTTCGCCCTAGGACAGATGGCCATGCAGTTACGATCCGAGTGGTTGGCCGCTAAGAGAACCTCGAATTGGTTCGGATCGGAACCGATCCGAATCCGAAACGGAGAGACGACCAAAGTTGTCGGCGATGAAATCCAGGCTTCCAAA
Organism: Guadua angustifolia; assembly: GCA_036346375.1. Classification (NCBI taxonomy): domain Eukaryota; kingdom Viridiplantae; phylum Streptophyta; class Magnoliopsida; order Poales; family Poaceae; genus Guadua; species Guadua angustifolia. Next base: position 32,014 of record JAYEVE010000147.1, read on the forward strand.
GCGAAATACCTGAGGCCGCGCGAAGATGGTCGTGCTCTGAAGATTGCCATCGAGCTTGCTGCGATTGATCCTAGCGCAGCCCCTACCTGGCGCGCCAACTGTCGACGTTTGTTACCGACAATAATGAAAAGGGGGCTACGCGCTGGACCCAAACTCGATGGTAGCACAAGAACACCCGATGTATACAGGTTCGGGCTCTCACGGTGGAGATAATACCCTAGTCCCGTGTTCGAATTATATGTGGCTAGCTGATTGCCGATAAGATGTTCTGTGTTTGAGATGCCCCGTCCCCTCCCTTTATATAATAGAGAAGGGCGGTTACAATATTGAGTCCTACTCGGATACGAAGTAGGGGTTTCTATCCTGAGCTCGTATCGGTTTGGATTACAATCATCCCCTGCCCAATACGACTCGGTTTCTTTAACTAAGGCCTATCCTGATTCTTCACGCTTTGCTTGGCCCAAGTAACCTTCAGTTTTATCCAGTCGACATGATCCAAGTTCGCCTGGCTGAGCCTTGGAGGACTGCTTGGTGGGCCCCGGGACATACATATCCCACAGGTGGTATGACCGACCGTGGTCTAGTCATGCCGGCTAGTGGTGCTACCAGTGGGTGTCCAGTCACACCGGGCATGGGCGGTTGCACTGGCCCTAGGCCGGTGTGGTTTTTCCAGAGATGGGGTTTTATGAGTTTCTAGTAGCCTATCATATCGTCCAAGGGGCAGTATGACCGGAGAGCGGTACTACTGGCCAGAGAGGCAGTAGCACCAGTCATTATGAGTGAGAGTGAATTTTAATTTATGATTTTTGATGAATTTGATTGAATATCTTTTTGGATATTGCTATGTGATAGGTTTTCCTTGTCTTTAATGGTTGCAGGACGATAGTGTTAGGTCATGGTGAGGCGGAGAATGATTGGGACTAGGCGAGGAGCGTCAGAGGTCCAAGCGGTCGAGGATCGCTAGAAGATGATCAGAGAAGGAGACCATGCAAGCCAAGAAGATAAGGAATGGATGAAATGCTAGCTAAACGCTTCTCGGATCGATGAGCCATCGGATCATGGTCTAGTTGATATGTTAGCGGGTCTAGGTAGTGTGCTTTGTTAACCGTGCTAGAAAATCTGGCTTGTTGGTGGGTTTTGGGTTAGCCCTTGCATGGCTGTTTGAGTGGGTTAATCCAAACCCTTGATGGAGTGTCTTAGGGTTGAGGGACTCATCCAAGGGTGGTAGGTGGCCCAAAAATATTATAAATAGAGGGGTAGGGGTAGCCTTCCCTCACTTGAAGGTTTTAGAGGTTTTGTGCTCCTTTGAACTTTTCTCCACTTTGTTGTGAGTCTTTGTAAACCTCTCTTTCCAAAAATGCAAATCATTTTCTACTACGCTTGAATTTACATTATGCATTTACTTTATGTCTAAAATTTAGAATTTAAATTCTTGCAATTTACATTTTCGCAATTTGGATTTGCTTCCCCTCCTTCTACATGCTTTTGCTTCTTGTGCCAAGAATCATGATTGATGGATGAATCCCTTTCAGATCATATCCCAATCATCCAAGCAACTCCATGCAATTCTCTTGCAAGAAACTGGTTTTGTGCTCTTGAGTGAGCCATTCTTCAAAATAGTGTTTGTGGAGTGTTTAACTTGTGTTCTTGCTTGCTGTGATGTGTGGGAGGTCATCCAAGATCAAGATTGAGTTTTCGAGTTTTCGCTCAAACTTGGTGTGTTCATCCTTAAAAGTGAAAAATATCAGAACTTTGACATCAATCCTTGTGATTGAAGGTTGGAATGAGTTCTTGACATCCTTAGGATCACATTTACCAAGTTTCATGAGTTTTTGACCATCTAATCAAGAGTTAGATCATTTTTGCTTTTGGTGTTCGTGTTGATTTTCCCTGCCGTTCTTGAGCCCGATCATACCGCACCCTCTCCGGTCATACCAATCTTCTGTCATACTGCACCCTCTTCGGTCATACCGGCCTCATAGGGAAAAATCATCCTTCTAATTTGCTTCTTTTGTTGAATTTGTTTGAGGGCTTGTTTTGAAATATTTTAAGTGGAGAAAAATTTTAATTGGGATCATTCACCCCCTCTCATCACCATTTCGATCCTTCAAAATTGCAAAAAATTAAATTACAGAATTTAAATGATAAATTTAAGACATACTGTTGTTGGTGATATGCCCTAGGGGCGATCATATGAGATGATTGTATCATACGTCTATGTTCATGTACTTATCAGTTCCATGAATAAATGTCACTCCTTTGTTCATTGAGTATGACTTAATTGTGAAACACATTGGTTATATGATATTATTCTAAACGATCCCTGGTCACATATCATTATGTGAGACAATAGTGATTTGACCAGCACATGTATTGATTGATGGTAATGTTTCATATACCATAGATATGGAGATATTAAATCAATAATGTGGGCACATGTTAGAGAACATGGGGTTGGATAGACCCACTCCGAGACACTGATGAGATTGTTATCTTAGAAGTGCCATCAGGGTGTAGTCTCGAGTGGTATACCTATACGATCCTTTGACCTGAGATTCTTATTGATTCTTAGCATGCATAATTGTATACTTTGGGGCTATCAAACGCTTCTCCGTAGCAGGGGAGTTATAAAGGTAGCTAACGGGTATGCCATGAAACATGATGTGAGATATAAGAGATCAAGATGGAATTTACCCCTCCTTGATAACGGGAGAGATATCTCTGGACCCCTCGGTGTGGATGGATAAGGAAAAGTGCATGGCCATGCCAAAGTGATTAAAGTGTTAATCACGAATTATATCCATTACATTGACGAGTGAATTTGTCAAACTATCACAAGGGTGGCACGCTTCTCGCCTTGAGCTTGACTGATATCATGTGGCAAAAAGATCCTATGTGAGTGTATCAAGGTTCAGCTGATTCGATCATTGTGTACATTCGGGGGTCAATATGTGCTGCTAGGTACCGTTATTGACTTGTGGTCTGGAAAAGTGTTCTCCGGGACCGCGGCCGACTTGTACATGAGCCTAATGGGTCACACACTTAACGGGTTGGATCATGTCTGATGGATTGGATGAATTAGTGGGTTTACGCGGATTTGGATCCTCTGGCGTCTTAATGGATTTCTACTGTAGAAGATCCATTAGCGTGAGTCCTAGTGGGCTTCTATTGTAGAAGGCTCGTTAGTGCGCTCTATATAAAGGGGGCGTGGGGGCGTGCAGCAAAGTGACTCTCCCCATCACAAGCCCTAGCCGTTGCTGCATCCCTCTACCCCCTAAAACCCTAGCCGCACGCGTGGGTGCTAGCACACCAGTGTGCGGTGATCCCACCCCGGACGGTGGATACTGCAAAGGTGTCATATTGTAGAAGGCCCGTTAGTGCGCTCTATATAAAGGGGACGTTTTCGGCTAGCGTAGCACCGCGTTCTCCTTTAGTGTTATCAGAGCCGATCTTGCGTTGTCTTGGATCTGGATGCTGCGCATATGTTGATATGCTGTTAGGTTAGTCACGGGTTGATGTGATCAATCGGTATAGGGTTCATGAGGTACGAGATGGTAGTGCTACGAGGCCAAAAAGATTAGTTCGTGCTTTCTCTAGATCATGTCGCGACTGGTCCATACCAGCTGGAAACACCATCTGGACTTCCGTCATGTGCCATCTATGATATTAGCCAAAAGATCGAGGCCGCGTGCGCGCAACCTTGTCGAGGGGCCTCACGCATTTGATGTATGAGTTGATGGTTATACACGATCAAAAGATTAGTTCATGCTCGTTTTGTTTCATGCCGTGCATTACCCCTACCGGTTGGTAACACCATCGGGGTAGTAGCCCGTGCTGAATAGATCGTGCCAACAGATCGAGATCGGTGTGGTCGCCGCCTTCTCAAGAATCTTATGCAAATTGAGGCATTCTGATGGCTCAAAATCGGTATGATTTGTTCAATCCGACTGAATTTCCATAGCGTTTTCGTAGATGTGATCTACGTTCTCGAAAAAATTTTCTCATCGCAGGGTCAATAGCGGCCGTTAAATAAAACTTGATTCCCATTGCAGGGTAGAATACGATTCTGCGCTTAACTTGTTTTTGCAGGGAATGATGTGAATAGTATGGCTCCCTTGTGTGTATGTGATGCATTAATGTAATTTTCATAGCCTGCATGCTATGGTTAATTGCAGCTTGGGCTGCCATGTTATTGTATAACAACCTGCGTGCTGATTTGTGATGCTTCATATCCTCATGTAATTTGTCACTAGCTATTATGTGTAGTAGTTTCGTGTATTATCATGGTGGCTTCTAGCATGGTGATTCGGTGGACAGGAAGCGCGACGATGGAGATCGGAACGCCATGGGCCATACTATTTCACAAGTCAATATGATTGTTTGTGATGATTCCTGTCATGCTATTCCTTCATATTTCGTATTTGGTATGATTTTCATATGATAGAATAGTTTCCCTCGAAAAATTAAGTGTTCGATGCCCTTCCAATAGCTGCACCCATAAGGTCTTGTACGTTAATTGGCAGTTTCAGCATACAGCAGGGTGCCATTAATTTCCTTGACCATTGGGATGAAGTCGGACTTCACATGCATAGTATTGGTTTACTTATCGAGGCTATCAAAATGGTTTTGGGCCTCGGGGCATCAGTGTTGGGAGCCAGGGCATTGGATACCACCCAACGAACAAGAGTCACATACGATGTAATTGGCAAGGGGTTGCCTACCTATGTCACTTAGTCCTAGGAGTCACCTCCGCGCACTAGATCTTTGAATGACTATGGATCTTGTCCTACTAAAATGCACTAGAGGGAAGGTGATTTTAATGGGAGCATCTTTTATTAAAATTGTTTAATGGAAGGTTAACATGAACATTGTGCAAAGACTTTGCTTTAGTGTTTTAGATGGCGCCTAATACTGTCAATAACTCTGGTTTTAACTTGCGATCGATTCTGGAGAGAGAAAAGCTCTCTGGAACAAATTTCATTGATTGGTATCGTAACTTGAGAATTGTTCTTAAGCAAGAGAAAAAGGAGTATGTCATTGAGGAGCCATATCCTGATGAACTAACTGATGATGCTACTGCTGCTGAACGACATGCTTATGAGAAGCATGTCAATGATGAGGTTGATGTTGGCTGTCTCATGCTTGCTACAATAAACTCTGAGCTTCAGAAGCAATATGAGAACACGAATGCCTATGCTATGATCACATGCCTTCGTAGCATGTTTGAGAACCAAGCTAGGGCTGAGAGATACTCGATCTCAAAAGCTCTGTTTGCGTGCAAGCTAACTGAAGGTAGTTCGGTGAGTCCTCATGTGATCAAGATGATTGGTTACATTGAGAACTTGGAGAAACTGAACTCCCCTTAAGCCAAGAGTTGGCCATCGATGTGATTCTCCGCCGCTTCAGAAGCTTTGAACCTTTCATCATGAACTTTCATATGAATGGCAAGGAGAAAAACATATCTGAACTGCATGGGATGCTTAAGACAGTACAGGAAAGCATCAAGAAAAGCAATAATCATGTGATGATGGTCCAAAAGGATGATGGTAAGAAAAGGAAGCGTGGGGCAAAAAGCAAGGGTAAGGATGTGATCTCGAACCTGAAACCTAAGCGTGATGGTAAGACCAAGGGTGGTCCTACTGCTTCCGATGAATGTCACTACTACCATAAACCTGGTCATTGGCGTATGAACTACAAGAAATATTTGGAGGATAAAAAGAATGGAACTTTGGTTTCCACTTCAGGTATTAATGTTATAGAAATTAATCTTGCTACTTGTCCTAATGAGTCATGGGTATTTGATACCGGATCGATGATTCATACTTGCAAATCGTTGCAGGGGCTAAGAAGGACTAGACATTGTGCAAGTGGTGGGGTGGAAATTTGCGTCGGAAATGGCGCAAAGGTTGCTGCAATGGCCATTGGCGTTTATCTCTTATCGTTACCTTCAGGATTAGTTTTGGAATTAAATAATTGTTATTGTGTTCCAGCTTTGAGCAGAAACATTATCTTTTCTTTATGTTTGGAAAAAGATGGTTTTGATTTTGTAATAAAGAACAAATGTTGTTCAATTTATTTCAATGGTATGCTCTATGGTCATTGTCCATCATTGAATGGGCTATATGTGCTAAATCTTGAAGATAAATTTATCTATAATGTTAATGCAAAAAGGCTCAAAACAAATGATTTAAATCGCACTTATTTATGGCATTGTCGTTTAGGCCACATAAATGAGAAACGCGTGCAGAAGCTCCATAGAGATGGTCTTCTTGATTCATTTGATTTTGAATCATTTGACACATGCGAATCTTATTTACTTGGCAAGATGACTAAGACGCCATTCACTGGTTCAAGAGAGAGGGCTAGTGAATTGTTGGCCCTAGTACATACGGATGTATGTGGACCAATGAGCGTTGTGGCCAGAGGTGGATTTCAAGATGCTTCATCACTTTTACTGATGACTTTAGTAGATATGGTTATATCTATTTGATGAAGCATAAGTCTGAATCTTTTGAAAAGTTCAAGGAGTTTCAGAATGAAGTACAAAATCATTTGGGCAAGACAATCAAATTTTTGCGATATGATCATGGAGGTGAATATTTGAGCCATGAGTTTAATGATCATCTTAAGAGTTGTGAAATTGTTTCACAATTGACTCCGCCAGGGACGCCTCAATTGAATGGCGTGTCTGAACGGAGAAATCGGACTTTGTTGGATATGGTTCGATCTATGATGAGTCAAACTGATCTTCCATTATCTCTTTGGGGACATGCTCTAGATACTGCTGCGTTCACCTTAAATAGGGTTCCATCGAAATTCGTAAGTAAGACACCATATGAGATGTGGAAAGGGAAACGTCCCGATTTGTCTTACCTAAAGATTTGGGGCTGTGAGGCTTATGTTAAGCATTCGATGTCAGATAAGCTCCACACCAAATCACACAAGTGCTTCTTTGTGGGGTACCCAAGATATGTAGGGTATTACTTTTATAACCGGGAGGAGGGCAAAGTGTTTTTCGCCCGGAATGGTGTCTTTTTGGAAAAGGAATTTTTCAAAAGAGCCAATGGGAGCAAGGTGCAACTCGAAGAAATTCGGGAAACATCTAAAAATGTTTCAGCTCCTACTGATCCACATGAGGAGATGCAAAGCGTTGCAGAACCTATGGAAGAGGCACCAGTCCCACGAAGGTCTACAAGGGCAAGCCGCGCTCCTGAGAGCTATATGTTCCTCGCTACGGAGTGACACGACATTTTATTGTTGGACAATGATGAGCCCAAGAACTATGCGGAAGCGATGGTAGGACCGAACTCTGAGAAATGGCTGAAGGCCATGAGATCCGAAATAAAGTCCATGCATGATAATCAAGTTTGGGACTTGGTTGATCTGCCTGATGGTGTGAAAACCATTGAGTGCAAATGGGTCTTTAAGAAAAAGATAGATGCCAATGGAAACGTTCACATCTATAAGGCACGGTTGGTGGTAAAAGGGTATAAGCAAATTCATGGTATCGACTATGATGAAACTTATTCGCCTGTAGCCATGCCAAAGACTATCCGGATCATGCTAGCGATTGCCGCATTTCACGACTATGAGATACGTCAAATGGATGTCAAAACAGCTTTCCTAAATGGAAACCTAAGTGAGGATGTGTACATGACACAACCTGAAGGTTTTGACGATCCTAAGAATGTTGGCAAGGTGTGCAAGCTTTAGAAGTCTATTTATGGATTGAAGTAGGCATCTCGGAGTTGGAATCTTTGTTTTGATAAAGTGGTCAAAGAGTTTGATTTTATCAAGAACGAAGAGGAGCCTTGCGTTTACAAGAAGGCAAGTGGGAGCGCAATTGTATTTCTGTTATTGTATGTGGATGACATTCTATTAATTGGAAATGATATTCTAATGTTAGAAGTTGTTCAATCTTATCTGAGAAAATGTTTCTCGATGAAAGACTTGGGAGATGCAGCTTACATTTTGGGCATAAAGATCTATAGAGATAGATCGAGGAGGCTAATCGGATTAAGCCAAAGTACATACATTGACAAGGCTTTGAAACGGTTCGAAATGCAAAATTCAAAGAAAGGTTTCCTGCCAATGTCACATGGTGTTAGTCTTAGCAAGACTTAGTGTGCTTCGACACCTGATGAGCTGGATAGAATGAGTAGGATTCCATATACCTCTGCTATTGGATCCATCATGTACGCCATGTTGTGCACACGTCTAGATGTTTCTTATGCTCTAAGTGTTACGAGCAGATACCAATCAAATCTAGGTGAGAATCATTGGATGGCTGTAAAGACCATTCTCAAGTACTTGCGAGGAACTAGATATATGTTCTTTGTCTTTGGAGGTGAAGAAGAGCTCGTCGTAAAGGGTTACGCTGATGCTAGCTTCCAAACTGATAAAGATGATTCACGATCGCAATCCGGTTTTGTATTCTGTCTCAATGGTGGGGCAGTGAGCTGTAAAAGTTCCAAGCAAGAGACAGTAGTTGATTCCACGACTGAGGCTGAGTATATTGCAGCTTCTGAAGCTGCAAAGGAGGCTGTTTGGATCAGAAAATTTGTTTCTGAGTTGGGAGTTGTCGCTAGTGCATCCTGTCCAGTGGACCTCTATTGTGACAATAGTGGTGCCATTGCACAAGCAAAGGAGCCTAGGTCTTACCAAAAATCCAAAAACATACTCAGGCGTTATCACCTCATCTAAGAGATCATCTGAATGTCGCTGATCCGCTGACAAAACCTCTTCCGCAGCCAAAGCATGAGGCACACACAAGAGCCATGGGTATTAGATACTTGCATGATGCACTCTAGTGCAAGTGAGAGATTGTTGGTGATATGCCCTAGAGGCGATCATGTGAGGTGATTGTATCATACGTCTATGTTCATGTACTTATCAGTTCTATGAATAAATGTCACTCCTTTGTTCATTGAGTATGACTTAATTGTGAAACACATTAGTTATATGATATTATTCTAAACGATCCCTAGTCACATATCATTATGTGGGACAATAGTGATCTGACCAGCACATGTATTGATTGATGGTAATGTTTCATATACCATAGATATGGAGATATCAAATCAATAATGTGGGCACATGTTAGAGAATATGGGGATGGATATACCCGCTCCGAGACACTGATGAGATTGTTATCTTAGAAGTGCCATCGGGGTGTAGTCTCGAGTGGTATACCTATATGATCTTTTGACCTGAGATTCTTATTAATTCTCAGCATGCGTAATTGTATACTTTGGGGCTATCAAACGCTTCTCCATAGCAGGGGAGTTATAAAGGTAGCTTACGAGTATGCCATGAAACATAACGTGAGATATAAGAGATCAAGATGGAATTTGCCCCTCCTTGATAACGGGAGAGATATCTCTGGGCCCCTCAGTGTGGATGGATAAGGAAAAGTGCATGGCCATGCCAAAGTGATTAAAGTGTTAATCACGAATTATATCCATTACATTGACGAGTGAATTTGTCAAGCTATCACAAGGGTGGCATGCTTCTCGCCTTGAGCTTCACTAATATAATGTGGCAAAAGGATCCTATGTGAGTGTATCAAGGTTCAGCTGATTCGATCATTGTGTACATTCGGGAGTCAATATGTGCTGCTAGGTACCACTATTGACTTGTGGCCTGGAAAAGGGTTCTCCAGGACCGCATCCGACTTGTACATGAGCCTAATGGGTCACACACTTAACGGGTTGGATCATGTCTGATGGAATGGATCCATTAGTGGGTTTACGCGGATTTGGATCCTCTGGCGTCTTAATGGATTTCTACTGTAGAAGATCCATTAGCGTGAGTCCTAGTGGACTTCTATCGTAAAAGGCCCGTTAGTGCGCTCTATATAAAGGGGGCATGGGGGCGTGCAGCAAAGTGACTCTCCCCACCACAAGCCCTAGCCGTTGCTGCATCCCACTGCCCCCTAAAACCCCAGCCGCACGCATGGGTGCTATCACACCAGCGCGCGGTGATCCCACCCCGAACGTGTTGATACCGCAGAGGTGTTATCGCTCTTGCGTTGGCGCCGATCGATTCAATCGGTTACATCAACTGTATGACTACAACAACGTTGCTGTGACGGCGATTTGCGACAAGGAGAAGTTGTGCCATATCGTGTTCGACTATGTGAAGTGCTTCGGAGCACGCGGGGAGGCTTCACCCACTCTACTTCTGTTGCTAACGTGTTCCAAGGGTAACGCTCCATGATCTTTGACTCGCTCGCTTCGTGGGTGTTCGCGGTAGAAATTTTTTTGTTTTCGGCTAGCGTAACACCGCGTTCTTCTTCAACTGTAAATGCTGAAATTAAATTTAGAAAATTAAGGAAGAGAAATTTTATTTCCTTGGAGGAAGGTTAACAAAGTCTCACAACAAGGTGGACAAAGTTCAAAGGAGCACATAAAACCGTCAAGAGGGGAGAGCTACGCCCCCCCTCTATTTATACTACTCATGAGTCATCCTCCACCCTTGGATGAGATTTACTTGGCCCTCAAGTAATCTCACCAAGGGTTGAGATCGAGTCATCCTCTACCCTTGGATGAGTTCTACTTGCCCCTCAAAAAACCTCATCAAGGGTTAAAATTCACTTAGGCTAACTTGGCTACTATTCTATGTTCTAAATGACAATCCAATGGCTCTCTTTGATCCAAATAGCCCCAAATTAGCATCTCAGCCATTCCCTTGTCTTCTAGGCTTGTAGCGACTCCATCACCGGTCATCCTCTGGTGATCTCCAACCGTCTGGATCTCCGGCACACCTCGCCTAGTCCTGGTCATCCTCCGCCTCACCATGACTTGTCACCATCGTCCTGCAACCATAAAAAATAAGGAAACTCATCACATAGCAATGTTTAAAATGATATACAACAATTATCCAATATGGTCATATTCCTAACTCAAATTCAGTCAATTACACATCACCAATATAGGTAGAACTCCATATGGTCTTTCAATCTCCCCCTGATGAGTATATTGGCAAACCTCCCAAAAAGCATAAATTTGAGTTAGAAAAGATGGAAGAATACAATATGATTACAAAGATAAACTTGGTCCAAGAAATAGACAATGAGATCATGACAAAGTTGGCAAAACGGATTTTAGAGCAAAACCAAAGAAAGAGCAAGTTTTCCACAAATGCTCTAAAATCAATAAAAACTCACAAAAACTCAAACATGCTTATGATTCTTAAGGATTAGCACAATTTCACATAGAACATAAGAACCAAGATGCATTCACATTTTTACCTATTGATGATGCCTTTTTCTACGTTTTCTTCCTCTTTGGCAATATAGGCATCAAGAAAGCATTTTCTCCTCTTTACATATGTATGCATGAAATGCAACCTAAAAGTGCTTTGAAGATTATCCAAGTGATCATAGAGAAAAAGTACGATAGCAAGATACTCAAGTTCAGATTATGCTAAACTAAGATATATCTAAGTGCAAATGTCAATTTTACTAGTACTATAAGACTATGTCATTTTTGCATGATTTAACAAGTGCAACACTTAGCATAGTTTCCAAATTAGGAGCAAAGATATTAAATAGATCAAACGGAAAACCTAGAATTTAACCTACTCAACACTTTAGGAAAGCTAAATGTGCATACATGGTCCTTTGTGCTCAATCATCTTTAATGCAAATTTTTGTTTTAAGATTTCAAAGCACATAGTGGGGTGCAAATGTTTGATATTATTTGCATTCTTCACCCACTTATGTATTTTTTTAAAAGATTTCAATACACATAGTGGAGTGCAAATGTTTGACATTATTTGCATTCTTTACCCACTTATATATTTTTTAAAAAGATTTCAAAGCACATAGTGAAGTGCAAGTGGCGTGACTTAGTTAAGATGTAGCTAGAGAAATGGCCTTGTGATTTTCACTTGGGGTTATATGCCAAAGGGAGTGTATGACCAAAAAGAGTGAAATATCCCTCGCGGGTAAAGCGTGCAAACTCTGCAGAGTAAACAAAATATTCGAATAGCCGTACCCACGGTCAAGGGTGGACAAAGGGCGTTGTCACATGGTAGATTTTCCTATTTGGTTTCAAAATCAGATTTTTATAAAATGAAGCACGGTTGAAGCCGTGAATGTTTTGGATTGATAAAAGTTCATGGTTGGAGCCACGAGGAAAAGATTTCAAAAGAAAACCACGGTTGGTGCTGTGGAAAAGTATTCTTAAAATAAAACCATGGCCGATGCCGTGAGTTGGTTTATGTTTTGTTTTTCCACAGTTGGAGCCATGTCCTGAAAAGTTTGAAACTCTCATTTCTTAAAAGAAAATACCTTTGAAAACTGCTCTTCAAAATTCTAGGATAAAATCTTAAAAATTAGCTTTTTGGCAAATTAACCAATTCCTTCCCTTGAATTAAACTACATACTGCATTTCTTTCCGGACTTGTTGAGTATGTTGCATACTCACCCTCGCTTTTCATTGCGGGGCTGCTTATTCCATAAAGCAGATCAGGAGATCAGAGATAGTTATCCAAGTGCCTGCATCCCACCGTTCGACATCTGCGATGAAGGCTTTGAAGAGGAGGATCATCCGGACGTCTAGGATCGCGTTTTCTCCAGTCTTTGCCTGTGGTGTTTTGGACTTCGCTTCGTCAAGTTTATTTGCCAGTTTAATGTTTCCGCTGCTGTATGACCTACGGGTCCAACTCTTGTAATAATGGGCCATGTCGGCTAGTACTCTGAATTAGATTTTTATTTATCGCATGGTTATGGTCCATACTGTTATGATCTATGTGTACTAGCTATTGACCCAGGGACTAGTACAGGTAAACACAGCTGGGGCCCGTATCCTTTTTGCGGGTTCCGACAGAATGGTATCAGAACCGAGACTGTAGAACGTGACCTAGTTAGAATGGCAAAGCCTTAAGGATGATTATTTATATAAAAATATATTTATGAACTTCTAAGTTCCTTGCTTCTATCTTTTCTATCTTAGCATCTTGCTCTTATCTTATCCTTTATTCAAAAACTAGTTACTAATCTTGTCTTGTTTCAAAATTTGTAGATGCCTGTGTTCACCACTTTCGCTGCGACTGAGGGAGGTTTTTGTCAGCAGTTGTCTTTGATGCTCCAGGAGTTGGGATTTCCCCATCGTCCAGAATATCGATGCACCTCCGTGCCCAGCATTGGCTACAACATGTGGAAAGTTAGGTTGCTGGTCTACGCCAGGAGTCCAAATGTAGAAGATCGTCCCTTCTACTTCACCTCGGAATGACTGATGTTTGGAGATGCACTTCAGGATGCTGCTAGAGAGGCTCTCATCCATTTGGGTGAGAACTATCGTGTTCAGCTGGACAACACCCCGTATCGGATCTTTCCCCGGCATCAGGTTGGGAGGAGTCACAGCCAGTTCCGGAGCTTGGAGTTGGAGTCTGACCCGACGATTGTGCGCATGGGTTCGTTCATCCGGGCGCAGGATGATGCCTATGTTCACATCTCTTGTGAGCTCTAGGATGTACGCAGGGAGTTAGCTGCAGCAAGGGAGGAAAACCATCAGCTTAAGGAAACTCAGCGGGCAGCAGTTCCACTTCCACCAGCCCCTGTGCAGGAGGCACAGCCTGTAGCGCCGCTTCCAGTCCTTGCTGGAGAGGAGCTTCTGCCTCGAGGTTTGACCCCAGATGGCCCACAGGTCAAGCGTCGCCGTGGTCCATTGATAAGGACCATGCACAAGTCTGTGTGTCGCAAGCCATCCTTGGGGACTTCCTTGGGATTCTTGACTACTCCAAGAGAGCCAGGACCTTCCCGGGATGTTAGTGCATCCCGCAGTAGGAGTGAAGAGGACCCTTCCCTTCACGTCTTCGAGGAAGGTGAAGGGAGTAGTTAGTCTTGGCCAGTAGTGTCCATCTTTTGTCCACGATTAGAACGTGTAATAAAGAGTGTGATGGACTGTATCGTGCTCTATGCGCTTGTGATACAGCCATCTTATCAAAAGCTTTTATTTTATATGAGATTTCAGTTGGTGTTTCTTTCTGTGGTTTAGTCTTTGTCATGTTGTGGGATGATTGCTTATTTCCCCTGTTTTCTTAACTTTGTTTTTCCCTCTTTCCTTGTGTTTTTCTCATTCTCAATTATAGATGGTGAATACTCGTAGCAGAGGCCATGGTGATGTTGGAGCTGGTAGCAGCGGTATTGGTCGCGGCAGAGGTCGTGGGCAAACTCAACACCCTACCAACAATCAATCACCGCTCGGACAAGGGAACCCAGTACAAATTCCTTTCCCCGTTGGAGAGCCGACTATCCAACAACTGCTGACTATGCATCTTCAAGTACTTCAAGGCATAGCCAATAACTTCAATAATCAAGTCCAACCTCACCACCGCAGTCCAAGTTCGAGAATTTATAAGACAAGACCTTCTACCTTTGTAGGTCCATCGATCCACTAGTTGCAAATGATTGGATCAAAGAAATGGACTGAAGTTGACATTAGCTCGATGTGATGACTATGAAAGCATCAACCATTGGACATCAAGCGCAGGCAATGCATTGCCGGTGGGAGAACACGTGCTTCCCATCAAAATCGCTGCCATTACTTGGGAAGAATTTGTTCAGGCTTTTAGGGATGCTCATATTCCCAAAGAAGTTATGGAAATGAAGAGGCGAAATTCCATAGGCTCCAACAGGGTATTATGACCATGACTGACTATTTGCATAAGTTCAACCAATTGGCTCGATATGCTCCAACTGAAGTAGCCAATGAGGCCGACAAGATTTGAAAATTCATGGAAGGGATAGACCCGGAGATCAAGGCTTTACTGGCTTCCAATGATTATGCTACTTTCCAACTAGTTAACAAAGCTCTGGCTCAAGAGGACATACAGCATCAGCGAAATGAGAATCGTAAGAGAAAGCTAGCAATTCAAGGTCAACATGTAGCCAGTGGGTCTAGACCAAGGTTTGGACAATTTCAAGCTAGCAAGCCACCGGTTCAGCAAGTGCAAAGGACCATGATGTCTATACCTCGTCCGATACAGCAGACACCCCGTCAAAACCCCGTTACTCAGCCAGCAAAAACTAACAATACAGCAGATGTGCAGTGCTACAATTGCCATCAAATGGGACATTATGCGACCAAGTGTCCTCGAAGGCGCTCAAACATAGCTCCAGTTCCATTCAACCTAGGATCAGCTTCAGTTCGTACACCAAGTCAGGGTCGTGGTAACCCTCAGACTCCCAGAACCCCAAATCGAGCTGGAAGGAGCCATGTGAACCATATCTCTGCTAAAGAAGCACAAGAAGCTCAGAATGTAGTGATGGGTACGTTTCTCGTAAACTCTGTACCTGCTACAATTTTGTTTGATTCTGGTGCATCTCATTCATTCATATCCAAGGGTTTTGTGGAAAGGAACCATTGGGATACAATGAACCTAAAGAACCCTATGATAGTAAAATCCCCGAGAAAAGAAATGATGACTAAAAAGGTATGTCCCAAGCTGGTAATAGAAATTAATGGGGTGAAGTTTCTAGAAAACCTTATCCTATTAGATTCCCAGGGAATAGATGTAGTACTTGGTATGGACTGGTTAACCAAACATGAAGGACAGATTAATTGTGCCAACCATACCATATCTATTGTTAATAAAAATGGAGCCTGAGTATGCTTCTTATCTGACCTTGCCTCAAGACCGACAAGTTTGTTGAATCAGTTAAAGGAAATAACATTGGAATCAGTACCAGTAGCAAAAGAATACTCGGATGTCTTTCCTAATGACTTGCCAGGCATGCCACCAGATTGAGATATAGAGTTTGTTATTAACCTAGTTCCTGGCACAACCCCAATCCACCAAAGACCCTATCGGTTATCTGCTAACCTATTAGTGGAATTAAAGAAGCAAGTTGAAGAATTACAAAAGAAAGTCTTCATTCACCCTAGTTCATCACCTTGGGGAGCTCCAGTTATTTTTGTGAAAAAGAAGGATAATACCCTGAGAATGTGTATCGATTATAGATCTTTGAATAAAGTGACAATCAAAAACAAGTACCCATTGCCAAGGATCGATGATCTTTTTGACCAACTCAAGGGAGCTTGTGTTTTCTCAAAAATAGATTTAAGATCATGGTACCATCGATTAAAATCAAGAAGGAAGATATTCACGAGGCGCCTTCACCACTCGGTATGGACTTTATGAGTTCACCGTGATGTCCTTCGGATTGACCAATGCACCAGCCTATTTTATGCATTTGATGAACAAGGTGTTCATGGAATTTTTGGACAAATTCGTAGTTATTTTCATCGATGATATTCTGATATATTCCAAAGATGAAGGAGAACATGAGAAGCATTTGCGTCTAGTTTTGGAAAAACTCAGGGAACATAAGCTTTATGCCAAGTTCAACAAATGCGAGTTTTGGATAAAAGAAGTATCTTTCTTGGGCCATGTCATTTCAGCTGGAGGAGTTGCTGTTGACCCGAGTAAAGTAAAGGATGTACTTGATTGGAAGCAACCCAAATCTGTAACTTAAATTAGAAGTTTTCTTGGTTTGGCTGGATATTATAGAAGATTTCTCTAAAATCGCGAAACCACTTACAGAACTATTAAAGAAAGAAAAGAAGTTTGAATGGACCCTGTCGTGCAAAGATAGTTTCCAAGAGCTCAAGAAGAAACTAACCTCTGCTCCAGTACTGACGTTACCAGATATAAATAAGGACTTTGTGGTTTATTGTGATGCTTCGAAGCAAGGTTTAGGTTGTGTGTTGATGCAAGAAGGTAAAGTGGTGGTCTATGCATCTAGGCAGTTACGCCCTCACGAGGAAAATTACCCTACTCATGATTTGGAGTTAGCAGCCGTGGTTCATGCCTTCAAAATTTGGAGGCATTACCTCATCGGGAATCGAATTGAGATATACACTGACCATAAGAGTTTAAAGTATATATTCACTCAACCAGATTTAAATATGAGGCAAAGAAGATGGTTGGAGCTGATAAAGGATTATGATGTTGGAATCCATTATCACCCTGGGAAAGCTAATGTAGTGGCCGATTCTCTAAGTAGGAAGAATTATTGTAATAGTATATTAGTTAAGGAAAGCTAGCCAACTTTGCATGAAGAATTCAAGAGAATGAATTTGGAGATAGTGGAGCAAGGACACATTAATATGATGGAACTGCAACCTACCTTGGAGGACCAAATTCAAGAATCTCAGAAGGAAGATGCAGAGGTTTTGGAAATTATTGAGAGGATGAAGAAAGGAAAAGCTCCAGGATTTTCAATAGATGAAAAAGGTACTCTGTGGTTTGGGAAAAGAATTTTTGTACCCAATAAGAAAGAAATCAAGGAAATGATCTTAAAGGAAGCTCACGAGACCGCCTATTCCATTCATCCAAGAAGTACCAAAATGTATTTGGATTTGAAAAAATCGTACTAGTGGACCAGTATGAAGAGGGAAATTGCAGAGTTTGTTGCTTTGTGCGATATCTGCCAACGGGTGAAAGCTGAGCATCAGAGACCTGCAGGAATACTACAACCGTTAAAAATTCCCGAATGGAAATGGGAAGAGGTCGGAATGGATTTCATCACTAGATTACCAAGGACTCAATCTGGATATGATTCAATCTGGGTTATAGTTGATCGTCTGACTAAATCTGCTCATTTCATTCCTGTTAAAACCACCTACACTGGAGACAAATTGGCAGAGTTGTACATGACAAAGGTAGTGTGTTTGCATGGAGTACCCAAGAAAATTGTGTCGGATAGAGGTACTTAGTTCACCTCAAAGTTTTGGCAAAAGTTACATAGTTTATCGCGCACGAACCTTAACTTCAGCACAGCATATCATCCACAAACAGAAGGCCAGACCAAAAGGGTAAATCAGGTTCCAGAAGATATGCTCAGATCCTGCGCTTTGACAAACAAGACAAGTTGGGATAAGAGTTTGCCTTATGCAGAGTTTTCATACAACAATGGGTATGAATCAAGTATTCAGATGTCACCTTTCGAGGCATTATATGGACGCAAGTGTCGAACAACACTTTATTGGAAGGAAACTGGAGAAGGGAAAGTGTTTGGACCAGATGTACTCAAGGAGGCAGAAGAACAAGTGAGGTGGATCCAAAGAAAATTAAAAGTCTTTGAAAAGTCGAAGCGAAAAGCTTCTGGCGATAACCGACGTCAGGACCTGAAATTTGCCGAGGGCGACTTCGTGTATCTGAAAGTTTCACCAATAAAAGGAATCAAACGATTTCGGGTTAGCGGAAAGCTTGCACCTAGATATATTGGACCATTCAAAGTTTTGGCCAAAAGAGGCGAGGTGGCGTATCATTTGGAATTACCACCACAACTAACTGATGTGCATGACGTATTTCACAAGTCTCAGTTGAAGAAATGTCTCAGAATTCCAGAAGAACATATGTCTTTTGAGAAATTGGATTTAAAAGAAAACTTATCGTATCCAGAATATCCAGTCAAAATCTTGGATGAAGTTGAGTGTCGAACCAGAAGCCGAGTGATCAGGTTTTGCAAAGTTCAGTGGAGCAACCATTCCAAACAAAAAGCAACTTGGGAGCGAGAAGAGGATCTGAGAGCAGAGTTTCCTGACCTTTTTCCTTCTCCGTCCGAATCTCGTGGTCGAGATTCTCTCTAAGGGGGGTAGGTTTGTAACATCCCCAATTTCAGTCTTTTGCCTAAAGTCAATTTAAAATTAATTAATTTTAAATTTTAGTTTTTCCTCGGTGTTCTAATTAACTTGGCATCCATATCCTTCCAAAATTAAAGTTCAATCCTTTACCGTCCGCAAAGTCAGAATTCCCAAATTCGGTCCTTAATCGAAATTTCACCTGAGTTCCAAAATACTCAAAAAATCTCAAAATTCATAGAATTAGGTTCCAAATATTCTAAAATTATTTTGGGAATTTTTCCAAAATTTATAGAATCCCTCTGGTATTTTATCTCTCGCGCCATTTCATCAAATTCATTTTATTCGTCCCGGAATTATCTAAATTTCAAAATTCATCCAAAATCTATGAAACTAATTTTATTGGGTTCCATTTATTCCCTAGTAGTTTTAGAAATTTTTCTGGGATTTTTAGACCCTTTTTGCTATTTTATCTCGCGCGCCATTGAATCTACACTATTCAAATCCAAGCCAATGGGAGAACGCCACATGGCGAACACTGTTCATCTTCCTCATGAAAACTTCAGTACAGAGAAGTTGTTTCTCCCGTGCTTGGCTTTCAAATTTTCAACTATCATAACTTCTTCATTAGTGCACCAAATCAAGTGATTCCGGTTGCGTTTGGAAGGTGTGATCGCAAGGAATTCATTCCCGGCCTTCTCCCTCCCCGAAACGTCCCAAAACAGCCGCAATAAGCATTCAAATCAAGATCATTGTTTCTTTGATTGTGCGGCCGTTTCTCCGTCTTTTCGAGTGCCACCACCTCCTATAAGAGCGTCCCGGCATCCTCTACCCGGTGCTCACTTCCTCTCTCAGTATCTCCACTTCAATCTTTTGGGAGCTCGAAGAAACAGACGTCAGTCGTCCTCCGTCGACATCGCCGCGACAACTTTTGATCTGGTGAGGCGATTGCAATTCCGTTCGCGTCAACGGCGACGAATTTCGCGGTTGAAGTTTCCGATTAGAGCGTCGTCCTTCGTCGATTTCTCGCAAACCATTGATCCCCTCCGATATCCGGCAACACCGCTAGGTTCGTCTCGTCGCGTTCTACACGGTGCTCACTTTATTTTTTGCTATTCCATGTCCGAAATTTTTTTCATTTATTTCGCCGCTTCACACCAAGCATCCGCAGAAGAAGACTAACTCCGCCATCCTCCGGCCAAACCACCAGGTGCACCACCTCCCCTGAGTCCGGCCGCACCTACTCCACCCCCCTATGTTCTCTGTTCCTTCCCCATGAGGAAGAAGCACTAGTGTATGACAGCCGGCCCCACATGTCAATAAGTAAAGCAAAATCAGGAAAATCCAAGAAAAGAAGATGCTCTGGAATATTCTCTCGTTTGTCTTTTTCCAGCATTTTTAGAATCCAAATGCTTATAACTTTGTCATCCGAACTCCAAATCACTCTGTTCAAATTCCTAAATTCATTTAAATCCAATACCTTCCTGCTAGTACTAATTTTATAATTTTTGGATTTTGTTGGTTTTATTTTATTTATTTGGTTGTACTGCTTTTGCGTGAGTAGAAGAAATCGCCGAGCCGCCGTATTTGTCGCCAAACCTCAGGACTTTGATATCCTCGCTGACCAAGGCAAGTTCCTAGCAAATTTTTGCAAGTTCCCTTGAAGCATGTTGATCCATGTTTTGAAATACTTTGTAGATTTACAAACTTGCATGCTATGTTGATTACAAAAATATATATATTATGATAGATTGTAGTTAAATACCTTGTTAATATGTATGCTTGCTACATATTAATCCATCTGTCTTTTGGCTGCCCTAAAATGAATAATTGTGTTATAAATGGCTTGACACCTTGTTTAGTATAGTAGTAGTGCTTAGTTATGCTAAATACTATTTGTATGTTTAATTGAAGGCTTGTCACTTGAAGTTCTGAATGATTGAGTGAAAATATTATTTTAAAAGGGCAGTTGGTGCTGCCAGTTTGGTAAAATAAAAGAAAAGATTTGGTATTTAAAAACTTGAATAGGGTGGAAGGTTGCATGGCGGGTGCAGAATGCACGAGACTCTGGTTTGAGTATGTACCACCCTAGTCACCCTAAGGACCGATCCCTTGTGATTGTCAAACAATGTATAACAGTGTGGCCACGAGTTCCGGTATGGGATGGGCTTGGCCGAGTAGCAAGTGAAAACTTGATTAAGACATGCCAGATGGTTGAGTAGGCGTGGTTGGAGCCACAGGAGTCCTACAGGCGCAAGAGGGGGCTTCCATTATGGTTGTAGCCATTTGGCGGTGGAACCTCAGCGGGCGTGACTTAGTTAAGATGTAGCTAGAGAAATGGCCTTGTGATTTTCACTTGGGGATATATGCCAAAGGAAGTGTATGACCAAAAAGAGTGAAATATCCCTCACAGGTAAAGCGTCCAAACTCTGCAGAGTAAACAAACTATTCGAATAGCCGTACCCACGGTCAAGGGTGGACAAAGGGCGTTGTCACATGGTAGATTTTCCTATTTGGTTTCAAAATCAGATTTTTATAAAATGAAGCACGGTTGAAGCCGTGAATGTTTTGGTTTGATAAAAGTCCATGGTTGGAGCCGCGAGGAAAAGATTTCAAAAGAAAACCACGGTTGGTGTTGTGGAAAAGTATTCATAAAATAAAACCATGGCCGATGCCGTGAGTTGATTTATGTTTTGTTTTTCCACGGTTGGAGTCGTGTCCTGAAAAGTTTGAAACTCTCATTTCTTAAAAGAAAATACCTTTGAAAATCTTGTTGACACCAAAAACGTGATGTAGGGTTTTTGATCGCAACACACCGCAGCGAACACCGGTTCGGTTTTGCTTGGCGTGCGGTCGATTTGACTGAACAATCGACAAGGGAAGCGTGAATCGTTAAGGCCGATACCAAAGTCTTTGGTTGGTTTAGATCGATCGGCTACAAGCCGATAGAACGTAAGGATAGCGACTAGCCGATGAAAGCTAGCTGAAAGGGTAAAAGGCAGATAAACTCTGAGAAGGCGATGCGCAACAAAACAGAGCAAATCAGACCTGGATAGGAGTCAACGAAGAACAATAACCGGCGATGCGCAACTCGTATTATTCGACGAAAGACTGTACAAGACTTGAGTACAAGACTTGAAGAGGGATTGTTCTAATCTAAACCTAATGCAGAAGGTAAAAAGTAATGTGTAAATTTGTGGGTTGGCTCTGGGCATCTTTTCCTCTCGCCTCTGGTCCTCTTATATAGCACTCGGTCCGAACGTGTCCTTCTCGGTTTCCTCAATCACCCATATCGGCCTCAATCTCTCCTTACTATGTAAAGCCCGATCGTATCCTTCTCAATCTCCTGTCCTGCCCGTATTGGACTCGATTTCCTTGGGATCGAGGCCTTCCAATCCGAAACTGCATCAACTTGCTATAACCGATATATCCCTTACCAAAACCGATTTCTACGACATCAGACCTGCCAAATTTGGGTGCAAACATATGCCCCCCAATTTTGGGGTATGTTTAAACATGCCCCAAAATTACATGTCAAATCGGCTTTCCAACCGTGCTTCTCTTGGTAAAATGTCATCCCATTGCATCATCTTTTACTTTTGAGACCACCGCTTTTGGAATGCTGCACTCATGAATCCTTCGGCGGCTCATGCACGGTACCGCTCCATCTTCCTTGCTTCGTTTTACACATGACGCTTCGTTCCTTTGCTTTTCCTGGTCGGCTTCACGCAATTCTTGCGTCCGGAGGCGTTGGAGTTGATGCCTCTGTATCGACTTCCTCAGTGGTATGAATCTCTCAGCTTTGTACCTCTTGTCGACTTTAAGCTCTTTTGGTTTAATTATCTTGGAGTGCTTGCCTTCACGGTCGGTCTCAATCTGAATTGAACCGGCGTGATTTGTATCATCTCCTTACCACCGTCCGCCTTCATATCGGTTTGTTGGTGGTTTCAACCGATGTCGCAACAAGCGTATTTGTCGACGTGTTGAGATCTTGTATCGCTCTTTCCCTTTTGCATAACAAAGGAACCATGTTCACGTAAAACGGCCGATCCAACTCAATCGTCGGCTCTTACGCAAATTGTAATCGACCAGCCTCTATAGCCGATTGTATCTCATTTTTATCGAATTCCTCTCTGAAGCCATCATTATTAGATAAACAACTTTCTTGAGCCGATACTCAGTGTAGTAGGTGACTCAAATCAGTGAATTCTTGCCCACCAAATCTTTCCTTTAATGGGGAAATTAACCCATGGAAAGCCAAATCGCTAAGCGATTATCGGGCAAAGTTACACCAAAACACCGATTCCTAACCTTCCTGAATCTCTTAATGTACTCAATTGCCGATTCTCCAGACTTCTGTCGGACGGAACTTAGGTCAGAGATTCGCAACTCTAGGTTCCCGCAAAAGAAATTCTCATGGAATCGTTTTTCCAAATCGTTCCAAAATTGGACCGAATTTGGAGGTAAGTTTGTGAACCATGTAAACGGGGTTCCTGACAAAGACAAAGGAAACAATATGATTTTCAGCCCGTCGGACTGGGCAGCTTCACCGCATTGGGCAATAAATCGTCCGATGTGTTCTAAAGTAGTGACGGAATCGTCCCCTGAGAATTTGGCAAAGTCTGGGACTCGGTAATTGCGTGGATAGGCCATGTGATCAATGTAATCCAGGTACAGCTTTTGGTAGCCGGCCGTCCTACCCCTTGGTTACAGGCCAAACTGGTCTCTCAATATGGTCGAGATTTGGTCGACCCAGTTGACATCCCCGCCTCGAAAGTGCCAACTCGGGTTGCCGACAGGCCTTTGGTCAGAACAAAGATCCCGCCCCGAGTGCTAGCTTGGGTTGCCGATTGGGTATCACCTCTTGGTATTGGTGTGGCACTCGATCACGTCTATCGGCTCTGGGTGCAGGTGGCTCTGGCACGGGTGCAAAGGGTTCCATGTAGGAAACCACTCTGTGAGTCGCCTGATTCACGGTCGGAATCGGCCTATACATGTGCTTGTTCGGCTGTGTAGCCGATTGGGTATAGGCACCAAGCGATACCGAAGGCAATAAGCGTAATAACGTCTTTGGGTTTTGCGGCGTCGGTATATGTATAGTTCTGAGTGAATCCATCGGATTGTCTCAGCACCGTGGGTTGAGTCGGCATTGCAGGAATTGCTGATGCCGACTTAACTGCCACGTTAGTTGGCGCCCCCGTATAGGCAGGATATGTTGGAAATTGTTGCAATGGTTCTAACAGACTTCCTGACGTGGCCAACTCTTGAGCGATTGTCTTAACGCTATTTTCTATCATCGGCCCCAAAGTTGTGACCAAGGCCGATGATTGGTTGATCAGCGCATGATGTACCGACTGCTCAATCATAGAAGATAACTCGGCCTGAGCCGGCATGTATCGACTTACCTGATCGGCTGGTTTGTTGGTATCACCGATAGGGTTGAGTGTCGGGAGAGTTGTTTTTTGGGTAACCCCTCGTCGGGTTTTTTGGTAGCAGCTCAGCATCATCTCCTCGAAAGCAGCTTTTCTTTCTTCGATCTCTTGTCATTTGCTTTCAGAGTCAAGTCCTCCATTGTGGCGGCGATGATCGCCTCGTGTTGACGTCGGTTGGAGCGATGGACTAGTTTGCGTTCATCCTGTAGATTGGTTCTTTTGTCCCACCAAGCGTGCCAAAAATGTGTTGACACCAAAAACGTGATGTAGGGTTTTTGATCGCAACACACCAAACGAACACCGGGTTCAGTTTTGCGCGAGCGTGCCAGTCGATTTGACCTGAACAATCGACAAGGGAAACGTGAATCGTTAAGGCCAGTACCAAAGTGCTGGTCGGCCTAGATCGATCGGTTACAAGCCAATGCAACTTAAGGATAGCGACTAGCCAATGAAAGCTAGCTGAAAGGGTAAAAGGCAGATAAACTCTGAGAAGGTGATGCGCAACAAAACAGAGCAAATCAGACCTGGATAGGAGTCAACGAAGAACAATAACCGGCGATGCGCAACTCGTATTATTCGACGAAAGACTGTACAAGACTTGAGTACAAGACTTGAAGAGGGATTGTTCTAATCTAAACCTAATGCAGAAGGTAAAAAGCAATGTGTAAATTTGTGGGTTGGCTCTGGGCATCTTTTCCTCTCGCCTCTGGTCCTCTTATATAGCACTCGGTCCGAACGTGTCCTTCTCGGTTTCCTCAATCACCTGTATCGGCCTCAATCTCTCCTTACCATGTAAAGCCTGATCGTATCCTTCTCAATCTCCTGTCCTGCCCGTATTGGACTCGATTTCCTTGGGATCGAGGCCTTCCAATCCGAAACTGCATCAACTTGCTATAACCGATATATCCCTTACCAAAACCGATTTCTACGACATCAGACCTACCAAATTTGGGTGCAAACAACTGCTCTTCAAAATTCTAGGATAAAATCTTAAAAATTGGCTTTTTAGCAAATTAACCAATTCCTTCCCTTGAATTAAACTACTTACTGCATTTCTTTCCGGACTTGTTGAGTATGTTGCATACTCACCCTCGCTTTTCATTGCGGGGCTACTTATTCCGTAAAACAGATCAGGAGATCAGAGATAGTTATCCAAGAGCCTGCATCCCACCGTTCGACATCTGCGATGAAGGCTTTGAAGAGGAGGATCATTCGGACGTCTAGGATCGCGTTTTCTCCGATCTTTACTGTGGTGTTTTGGACTTAACCGTCAAGTTTATTTGCCAGTTTAATGTTTTCGCTGCACTGTATGACCTACGGGGCCAACTCTTGTAATAATGGGCCATGTCGGCAAGACTCTGAATTAGATTTTTATTTATCGCATGGTTATGGTCCATACTGTTATGATTTGTGTGTACTAGCTATTGACCCAGGGACTAGTACAGGTAAATACAGCTGGGGCCCGTATCCTTTTTGCGGGTTCCAACACTAATTATGCGTGATAGAAACCTATAGCGTAAAATAAGAGGTCCATGCAATGTATGCCAAAAGTCTAAGTGAAGTGAACCTAGAACTCTAAATATAAGCCCAATATTACCCAAAAATGTAAAAGAAAGGAAATACCGAAAGAAAAAATATATATAATATATAGTATACAAACCAGCTCTGCCTCAAGATATGCCTTAAGGGCATACAACTCCAAACTCTGCTTTTAAGACTAAAAACGTAGAGCTATCCAAAAGCTTGGTAAAGATATTTGCAATCTGGTGGTCGCTCTCTACAAACTGAAGCACTATGTCACCCTTCTCTACACAGTCTCTAAGTAAGTGATATCTAATATCTATATGCTTAGTCCTAGAATGCTCCACGGGGTTCTTAGCAATGCAAATAGCACAAAAATTATCACATAAAAGTGAAACACTATCTATGTCTAACCCAAAGTCTCGCAAGGCCGATCTCATCTAAAGCACCTGAATACAGCAACTAGCGGCTACAACGTACTCGACCTCAGCGGTGGGTTGTGCAACTCCGAACTGCTTTCTAGAAGACCAAGAGACAAGAGAAGTGCCAATGAATTTGTAAGTACCATAAGTGCTCTTCCTATCTATCCTACAGCCAGTAAAGTCTACATCTAAAAAGGCTCTAAGGGACAGACAAGAAGAGCAAGAGCATCAAATACCATAGTCAATGGTAGCTCGAAGGTACCTGAAGATGCGCTTCACTGCTTAGTGGTGAAAAACTCAAGGAAAAGCCTAAAATTGAGCGTATAGACACACAACAAAATGTATGTCCAATCTCAAAATAGTGAGGTATAAGAGAGAACCAATCATGCTCCTAAACTCCTTCTGATCAACTAGCTCACCATCCTCATCAGACTCCAGAATAGCAATAGTAGCCATAGGAGTCATCACCGGCTTCCCATCTGACAAGTCGAAGCATCTTAAGAGGTCTTGAGTGTACTTGCTTTGCTGCAAGAAAATGCCCTCCCGAGTCTGCTTGATTTGGAAGCCAAGGAAGTAGTTTAACTCGCCCATCATGCTCATCTCAAACTCTGTGCTCATCACATCTGAAAACTGAGACACAAGAGAGTGCAAAGAGCCACCAAAGATGATATCGTCCACATAAATCTGGACCAGAAAAAAAATAAGAATCCTAGTGCCTAACAAATAGAGTCTTGTCTTCTTTACCTATCTTAAAAACTATGACTGAGAAGATAAGACTTAAATCTCTCATACCAAGCTCTAGGAGCCTGCTTATGTCCATACAAAGCTTTAGAAAGCTTGAAGACATAGTTTGGGTACTTAGAGTTCTCGAATCCTAGATGCTGTCTGACATGCACCTCTTCCTCAATATATCCATTGAGGAATGCAATCTTGACATTTATTTGATAAAGCTTGAAGCTCTTAGATGCTGAAAATGCAAGCAGGATCCTAATAGCCTCTAGTCTAGCTACAAGGGCAAAGGTCTCATAAAAGTCAGGACCCTCAACCTGAGTGAAGTCCTGTGCAACTAGCTTAGCCTTATTTCTAATGACAACCCCATCCTCACTCTGCTTTTTCTTGAGCATCGACTTGGTCCCAATGACATTATGACCAGATGGGGGCTCGACAAGATGTCATATCTTGTTCCTCTCAAAGTTCTCAAGTTCCTCGTGCATAGCATTTGTCCAAGACTCATTGGATAATACATGAGAAACATCATTTGGCTCAAAGGAGGCAACAAAGACAGATTGAAGGTAGAAAAGGGATAAGCCTAATTTTGAGCTCGTGACTCACTCAAATAAATTGCCAATGATCTGATCAGGTGGATGACGTCTCTGAATATGGTGGGGAGGTTCAGAAGTAGAAGTGACCTCTACCTCATGAACAAAAGAGGCAGGATCATAGACACTTGCTGCAGGAGAGTCCGAAGGTGATGGTTGGTCTCCCTGAGGTGCAGAGATAGAAATAGGCGGCACCTCAAGTGTAGAGGGGACTATATCAGGAGAATCACCGTCATCTTCATCATCCTAATCCTCTACAAAGATTGTCACGGAGAGGGAAGAAGAGCCTGATATGTCAAGTCTAGCTCCTGGACTAGCCTCATCAAAGGTCACACATCACAGGTCTTTATGATCCCATTCACCTCACAACTCTAAACACTATATCTACGAGAAGAAGTCGAGTAACCTAGAAAAATGCTATCAGAAGAACAAGACTCAACTTATCTAGGTTACCAAACATCAAAATGAAATACTTGCAACCAAATGCATGAAAACGAGAAACACTAGGCTTTCATCTATACCTCAACTCATAAGAAGTGTGATGCAAATGTGTTCTCAACAATACACGATTAGACACATGATAAAGCAGTAGCTATAGCCTTAGCCCAAAACTTTCTGGGAGTACTATATTTATCTAGCATTGTCATGGCCATCTCAACCAATATCCTATTTTATCCTTTCCACTACACCATTTTACTGAGGGACGTATGCAGAGGAAAACTGATGCTCTAAGCCATTTTCACTATGAATAGCTTGTAAGACACTAGAGAGCTCAATAGACAACCTACGGATAAAACCCCTAAAATGGGTAAAAACTCATCCTTCGAGGCCATGAAAAACACCCAAGAATACCTTGAAAAATCATCAACAATGACAAGAACATACCACTTCCCACCTGTTGACTGCACTCTAGCTAGATCAATAGTGTCCATATGTAAAAAATGTCCTGGTGTATTAGTCATCACAATAGTGACTAGAGGATGAGAGGTAGCAACCATCTTGCCACATCAGCAAGGAGAGCAAACTAACTCTTTGACCATCTTGAGTTTAGGCAAACCACAAATGAAATCATGGTTGCTAACCCAGGCCAAATGATCGAAGCCAAGTGACCAAGTCTCCTTTACCAGAAGGAGAGATCACGGGGCTCAAAAGCGATTAAACAATGAAGAGAGTCTCTAGAAAAAGTAGAAAAATCAGCACAAAAGACTCTCTCAAATCTAGAAATCTCACAAACTAACCCTCCTGATGAATTAAGGATTCTACAGGCACTACTCTTAAAGCTTACCTCGAAAGAGTCATCGATAAGCTGAGAGACAGAAAGCAAATTGTATTGCAGCTTACTCACTAAGACAACATCCTTAAGAATGAAATTGTCATCAATGCAGACGGTACCTTTGACAATGACTCTACTTGATGAAGCATCCCTAAAAGTGATCAACTCATTATTGGAAGCTCGGACTAGGGAAGAGAACCATCTAGAGTCTCCGGTCATATGACAAGAACAACCGGAGTCAATGATCCATACCTCTCCCTTCCTCATCCTACGAACCTAGTCAACACACAAGAGAGAGATGACTTAGTACTGGGATAAAGAGAAGATCTAGAAACCCAATACTGAACTACACGACACATCAAATTGCCAGCCACAAAAGAAAAAGACTAGACCCTAGTATCTCTATGACGCTTCACTCTCACAAAACTAGTAGTAGCAGTAGCAGAAGATCTGGGAGCTAGAACTAGGTTGGCTCACCGTCTTGCAAAGGCCGGACCATCCTAGTGAAGCTGCCCAAATCTCATACCAGGAAACACCTCACGCCGCAGATATTTGCCTCGATGAGAAACACGAGGAATATCAAAAGAGGCAGAGAGACTGACTAAGAGCATATCCAGGACAAAACTCGAATGAATAGCATGAAATCCATGTCCTAAATACTACCCAAAAATAGGAGACACACTATCCTGTCTAGTAGTCATGTGTGCCTTAGGAGCACTTAGTGTTTGGGGATAACCCTGAATACTCCTAAGGGCACGAACACGCTCGCACCTCATGATCTTGGCATGTCTAAAATAGAAGTCTACTAGATGCCCATCCTTTTGACAGAAAGTGCATGTATACTTCCCTTTGCTAAGGGCAGAAGCAACAGGAGAAGCAACTTTCTGGTTAGAGATCCCATGGATAACCCAGTAGACCTAAACATAGTGGTACTCATCCTAGGAGCTACCACGATCTATCCACTCTTAGAGCCAAGCACAATAGTGGAAGGATGAGCCCTAGTGTGTTCCAAGTAGTCAAATCCTAGATCGTGATTGAATCTACTAATTTTGGACTGGACTAGGATTATATTGAACTTCTTCTTGCCTCCTACAAATTTCTCAAGAGTGCTCATGAAATACTTGCATTTTTCGAAGAGAGAGGCATAGGAAGAATAGGGGAAAGAAGATGAAGAAGAACCTGATAAGGAAGAACTATCAGCACGTACATTTTTTTTCTCTCAGTACGACTGCCTCAATCTTGAGGGCCTCACAAGATATGCATGGACCATTTCTGTAACAGCCCGAAATTTTCTTAATTTAAATTTTTGGAGTTATTTGAATTTTTGTGAATTTTTGAAATTTATTCGGATTTATTGGATTTAATTTGAATTAATCCTTCTCTTTAAATAATTAAATAATAGAAAACTATTTACCAAAAATAAATAAAAATATTTTATTTGAATTATAAATGCCATGAAATAATTTTCAGAATTTTCTTAGAATTTTTCTGGTATTTTTGGTGTCTCAAATAAACAATTTGAATTT
Source organism: Guadua angustifolia (assembly GCA_036346375.1). NCBI lineage: Eukaryota > Viridiplantae > Streptophyta > Magnoliopsida > Poales > Poaceae > Guadua > Guadua angustifolia. The sequence continues at coordinate 62,100 of JAYEVE010000147.1, forward strand.
GTGGATTTGTTTTTATTCGAAAAATCTGAAAAATTTCGACTCAACAGTGTTGGGCCGAGCCTAACACTGTGCGCGTTGTAACGGCCCATTGGGTTTGGAACCCTAACCGTCGCTGGGCATGGGCCGTTGGATCGCGATCGGGCGGCTGGACCAAAGCCGCGTCGCCTACGCACGTAAGCCGTCAGATCGTGGCGGCTCGGACGCTCTAGATAGCGCCACATCACCGCGGGAGAGCAACAGTCGGGCGTCGCCGCCGCCATTACGCCGGGAGGGGACAGTTGCACTAAGGCAGCTGTGCTCGCGTTCCGAAGCGCCATCTCCACCGCAATATAGCCCATTAGAACGTGCACCTCGGTCCACTCCGTTTCCCTCTAAGCTCATGCGCTGTGGAGCTCTCTAGCCCGTAGAAACTCTCGCCAAAGTTGAACCTCATGTTGTTTTGGTTTTTGCCATTCTCCGCTTCCGTTCAGCACTCGCCGCCGCATCCGAGTTCCACTCCGAGTCCATCGTGTCAAGCCGCGTCGATTGGAGTACTCCACATCACCGGGGACGCCCAGAATCGCCATCATCCTCGGCATCTTCTCCAACTCCGGTGAACCGAGCGCCGCACCACCGTCAAAGCTTCACGAACATCGTCGCTCGTTGGATCTTCATCGCACGGTTCAGGTAGCGCCACGTGTTCCATCCCTGTTAAGGACATGTAGGGTAGTGATGAACTGTAGCCATCGATTCAAGAATGACCGGCTGAGATGCACACGCGTCACCCACCGGGGCAATCCACGTTAGTCTTAGTTAGCTGGTAGATTGGGGTCAATCCGCGCCATTGAAATTCAAATCAACAGCCGGATAGCGTTGTGCTGTGGTCCAGTGGAATGGCGCCACGTGTCGCACGGTAACTTATTATTCCGCTGTGTATGATTGTGGTACTTTAACCCTATTTAGCCTATGTACACTAGCGTGATCCTGGACTAGTGCAGAATACACAGAGAGTCCGGATTTGCAGATTCAGGTCTCGATAATTTCTAATCCTAAGGGTCTTGGCCTTTAGTTTCTTCCTAAGATTGACTTGGATTTTATTCAAATCCCCCTCAATCTTAGTATATCACAAGCAACTTTCTTATGACTTAGCTAGTAAGTCCTTAACAAGTTCGGTACACTTGATATTTAAAGCTTCATTGTCAAGTTTTAGTTGCCTATAGTCCTCATATGAGTGGACTGAGTCCTTAGAAGTATGCAATTCAAGTTCATTGTTTCTAGTAGAAATCTTCCTAAGGTGAGTACTCATGGCATCAATCTCAGACAGCAATTTAGGGTAATTTTCACACAATGCAGTAGTGTGAGTAAGAAGAAAACTAGCATCGACAGGAATAGCATGAATAAAACTAATGCTAGCATTCTTCAACTAAGACCATCGATCTCAGAAAGCATAGTCCTTAGGTTTCAAGCTCCACAAACAAAGCATCGCAAAGAGTACAATCATGAGAGACTCGGGAGGAACAAGATCTAAGAGAAGCTAACTCCCGAGTCAAGGTATCTACTTCCTTCTCTAACTCCACACACCTAGCTCTAGCTCTAAGATAAAAATTTTTCTAGTTTGCAGAAAGCTTCATTGAGTTGGTCATAGGAGGGTACCTCGTGTGAGTCGCTATAAAGCTTGAAGTCGTTGATGCCGTTGGCGTCTGCCATGAAGTACATCCTGGTGAAGATATCGCCGCTCTTGTTCTTCTCTTGCGGATCATCCTCACCCTCATCACTCCAAGTCTCCATGTCAGAGAGGCTAATGTCGACGAGTGCGGCAAGGACGCGGTGGAAGAGCTTCTTGTTCTTTGAGAAGTTGCGGTACTTCTTCTCATATGCTAGATCGTGAACTGGAGGTTTCTTATTGTAGTTCTTGTTGGTGTAGTCATTCTTTCCCAAACTACCAGAGTTGTTCTTGCCTTTCTTCAGCTTGGGGCAGTACGCCCGAATGTGGTTGGGGCCACCACATTCGAAGCAGGTTATTGTGCCACCTCTCTTCCTCTCCCTCACCCTCTTGTAAGCATGAGAAAATTTGTGGACTAAAAAAGTAAGCTCATTTTTTGTATATTTTTCTAGCTATTCATCGCTTAGCTCGCAAAAAGAGTGGAAAGAAAGAAACCAATAAAAGTCGCAGAAGTGAAACTAATGGGATCGGCGACCAAGGCTATCGACTGCGACTTTGTCTTACGAGAGACAACATCGATATCATGAGTCTTGAGCCAAGAGTAAAGCCCGTCAAGAGTCAAGGTCAATAAGTTTATGGTGTCCTTAACGGTGGTCACCTTTATCTCCCAAACCCGAAGATCAAGTTCGGTCAAGAAGTGTCGAGCATTCTCCGAGTCAAGGTATGTACAACCAACTGCACAGAGATCACTCAAAATCCGTGTAAAACATTCAAAGCACACATCAAGGGTCTCACCAGCATGCTATTGAAATTTATTATATTCACGCTTGTATTGATCATGTCTCACCATTTAGATCTGTGTAGTGCCCTCATGGTAAACATCGAGAATCATGCAGATCTGGTTGGTAGAACGAAGGTGAGAGACGTACTCACTATGGCTAAGGCCCTGTATGAGGATGTTTCTTGCCTTCGCATTCACTACAACGTCAGCTATATTACTGGTCATGATGTTTTCATCGGAAAGAACCTCATACGGGAGCTTCACCTTTTGCCAAATTAGGAATCCTTAGGGAGTGATGTACGACTCCATTAGCAACTTCCTTAAAATGAAAATCAACTCCAGATAAGATGGGGGACTTAGTGGAATATTTGTCCGTCACTATGGTTCTCGAGACCGTTTAAGATCTATGGAAGAGCAAAACTGGGCTCTAAGACCACTTGAAGGTTCGAAATGGTGATTAGAGGGGGCTGAATAATCCCAACTAAAATTTCCCCTTTTAAAAGAAACCCAACCAAGACTCCTCTTGAAACATTAATGCACAGAAGAGGAAAATCTTGGTCTTGGACTTGCTCGTAGGATTTTGATAATCAAGGTGATCTTGAATAACCTCCCACTTGTCACAGCAAGCAAGAATACAAGAATCTCAAACGCGATCTACAAAGAAAGAGCAAAATGATAGAGTTTTTGCAAAAGATTGCCTAGATGACAAGGACATGATCTGAAGAAGATTCATCCATAAATCATACATCCTCGGTACAAGAAGCACAAGCAAGTAGAAGGAGGGGAGTCAAATTCAACTTGCGAGAATGTAAATTGCAAGAAATTAAATTGCGAAATTAAAAAGCAAGTAGAAGAAGGGGAGGCAAATCCAACTTGTGATAATGTAAATTGCAAGAAATTAAATTGCGGAATTTAAAGTGTGGAATTTAAATACTAATTTTAAGACATAATGTAAATGCTAAAATTAAATTAAGAAAAGTAAGGAAGCGAAATTTTATTTCTTTGGATAAAGGTTTACAAAGTCTCACAACAAGGTGGGCAAAACTCAAATGAGCACACAAAACCTTCAAGAGGGGATAGCTACCCCTCCCCCTCTGTTTATACTACTCATGAGTTATCCTCCATCCTTGGATGAGTTTTACTTGACCCTCAAGTAATCTCACCAAGGGTTAAGATCGAGTTATCCTTCACACTTGGATGAGTTCTACTTGCCCCTCAAGAAACCTCATCAAGGGTTGAGATTCATTTAGTATAACTTGACTGCTACTCTATCTTCTAAACCGCAATCCAACTGCTCTCCTTGATCCAAGCAGCCCCAAGTTAGCATCTCAACCATTCTCTTGTCTTCTAGACTTATAACGACTCTGTCTCCGATCATCCTCCGATGATGCTCAACCATCTGGACCTCAAGCGCACCTCACCTTGTCTTGATCATCCTTCGCCTTACCATGACATGTCACCGTCGTTCTGCAATGTCTAAAATGATATACAATAATTATCCAATACAGTCATGTTTCTAACTCAAATATAGTCAAATACTCATCATCAATTTAGGTAGACCTCTACATAGTCTTCCATGCAAAGTTAGGCCTACGTGATGTAACAGTTCTTGTCATAATTTATCTGCTACACACTAAAGGAAGTGTGAAAACAACGGCAACAAGAGTTCATCATGTCTTGTGGGTAAAGTTGTGTACCTCTGCAGAGTTAATTCTTTTTAATAGCCACTCTGATGATCAAGAGCAGCTCCGTTGCATTGATACTAGTTAGTTTTGGTTTTAATAAAAAGTTTGAATTGAAAATTAGTGTGTAATCATGTTTCAGATGATATGCCAAGTTTGGTAGGGAACGAATCATTGATCACAATCATAGAGGATTTTAAGTTGCATGCTTGTTATTTACATATTTGTCAATTTCTTTTTCAATTCTGTATGCAATCAACTACTTGTTATTGTTAACTAAATTTTGCTTTATGCAAAAGAAACATGGTAGAATAGCTATTTCCTTTAACAAGGCCAAACATATATTTATAATTATGATACACTACCAGTCTTACTGACTACAAATATACTTACTCTTCCTTATTGCACTACTACACAAATGATCTTTAGTCCCGGTTGGTAACTGGCTTTAGTCCCGGTTGCTAAACCGGGACAACCCATCCGGGACTAAAGCCCTCTCGCGATATAGAAAATATCTAAAAATTATGACGAACTCAAGACTCGAACCTGGAACCTCTTGCATGCCACCACAGGACACTCCCAATCTACCCACCCACGCGTATTGAATAGACTAGGATATGCATTCCTTTTAAAGTATGCTAGAACGAGTCTTTAGTACCAGTTCGTAACACGAACCGGGACTAAAGGTACCTTTAGTCCGGGTTTGTAACTAACTGGGACTAAAGCCTTTTAGTCGACTAGTTGTGACTATTTGTGCTTGTGACTATCCGCCAAAGCACTCTTACGTCGGTTAAGTAGTACTAACCGACTAATGTGAGCGAAAAATCATGCTTTTAGCCTAGTAGCCACGAACCAGGACTGTTGCTACTATTATTCCCGGTTTGTGGCTAATCGGGACTGATGGGTCGGTATGAAAGGTCGTTTCTCTAGTAGTGTTGATATTTGGAAGATAAAGAAACAGAGATCCCGACGACTCTTATTTTACCGCAAATATTAGGGAATACGGCGATGATCTTTTCTAGACTTAATTCTTATCAGTTGCCTATGTATTTTGGGTTGAGACAAACCACTGGATGTTACAACTTTACTTCACATTTCTTTCCTTTGTATTTTAATTTGAGCCAATGGCCTCTTTATTGTAAGAAAAATATATCCCATGTATATATATGGCATATGTTTTCAATGTCTAAGCCATGTGTATGGATACAATGACATTGCTGTAAATATGTGTACTAGTCACTAATTATAGAACTAGTACAATATGCGCATGAGAAGTTTGGGTATTCCACGCTCGGAAAGAATATCAAACATATTCTATGTTCGATATTTTTTATTTTGCCACTACTAACGTGAAAATCTATAGCTATTGTTTCTTTTTCTAGACGTTTAGACAAACATAAGGGATGAGCTCTGGCACGGCTGACGGGCTGAGCAGAAATTAAGATCCCCTGAGCTAGTCCTCCAACAAGTGTAGATGAGTGAACTAGAATTAGTTACTGTCGCTATCATGCGTGAGATATAGGCACAACCTAACCATCATTGACCGTAGTAATAAAGGTCAAACGGGACCGACCGAAGGAACAGTCGTCGTACGCAAAAACGCGAACAAGTTCATCCGCTAACTGCAGGGCAGAGCTGAACAGTCAATTAAGGCCATTGTTGACCATATCAAATGCATGGTTTTACTGCATATTAGGATATTGAGTAAATAAAGATATTGCAATATATATAGTACTTCCTCTGATCACAAATAATTATCGTTTTAAATATCGATATAATCTTTAAAACATGTACAACTCTGACCACTAAATTTTATTATAATATATTTATAAAACCCAATAAAATTATAATATTATAAAAATATTTTTCAAGACAAATATATATATATATATATATATATGATTTTCATATATCCAATTTAAATATTTACAAAATATTGATTAACAATCAAAATTTTAAAAATTTGACTCCTGTATGTTCAAACGGATAACTACAAGTACTTGATTGTAGTACTAGCAAGTTGCGGTTTGACTACAGCTAGCCTGCCAGTGACAGTATAGGCTAAGCTAGCTAGCTATCTGGTCGATTATCCGCTGGCATATCACATATGTACACCACTATATATACTGTTTGATCTATCTTCAGCGTAATGGTTTAAGATGGGCACTGAAAACGGTGTCTAAGTCTACAACGGCATCTGTTCGATCTTAAGAAAGTGTAATTATTATTTTTATGTATAAATTTTTGGATCTATTGAAGTTCAGAATACATTCCAAAGAGACCGCGATTGACTTCGGTCTTCGGTGAATATTAATCAACCAACAAACATCAGCAATCTGACCGTTTTTTACAACGGTGGACTAGCTGACTGCCTTAAAGATCTTGAAATGCTGCTAGATAGCAGGATATAAGCAATTCAGCGACCTACTCGCGTCTATAAATGCTAGCTCCTGGACTCGCCTGCTGGTTCACGTACAATCTTAGTTGATCATCCACAGAGCAGCATGTGGAGGCTAAAGATCGCCGAGGGGGGAAGCCCGTTGCTGCGAACGCGCAACAACTTCCTCGGCAGGGAGGTGTGGGAGTTCGACCCCAACGCCGGCACGCCGGAGGAGCGCGCGGAGGTCGAAAGGCTGCGCCGTCAGTACACCCAGAACCGCTTCAGGCACAGAGAGTGCGATGACCTCCTCATGCGCATGCAGGAAAGTATATACACAACAAAAACAAAAAAAAACTTTTATTTGCATGTTTTCATTACCTCATTTGTGCTG
>JAYEVE010001714.1:0-12602 GCA_036346375.1 Guadua angustifolia
GGATCGGCCATCAAACACGGCTTGGTTTATAACTCTTTCATCAGTGCGGCTTTGCTGGCTATGTATGTCAAGTGTGGGGAGGTCGAGGATGCTCGACGGGTGTTTGATGAGCTTGGTCATGTTGACCTTGTTCTGTGGACGACGATGATTGTGGGGTACACACAGAATGGGAGTCCTCTTGATGCATTATGGCTGTTTCTTGACAAGAAATTTGTGAGCATTGTTCCGAATTCAGTTACCATAGCAACTGTTTTTTCAGCTTCTGCTCAGTTACGGGATTTGCTTCTGGGAAGATCAATTCACGGGGTAGCGGTTAAGTTAGGTGTGGTTGAGTATGATGTGGTGATGAATGCACTTGTTGATTTGTATGCAAAGTGTCAAGCAATTTCCGAGGCCAACAGCGTATTTGGAAGAATTTTGAAAAAGGATGTTGTCACATGGAATTCAATGATTGCAGGCTACGCTGAGAATGACATGGGCAATGATGCTCTGATGCTATTCAACCAGATGAGGGTGCAGGGTTATTCACCTGATGCCATATCTGTGGTGAATGCCTTGTCAGCTTGTGTTTGTTTGGGTGATCTACTTTTTGGTAAATGTTTACATACTTATGCTGTCAAACATGCATTTCTGTCCAACATTTATGTCAACACTGCTCTGCTGAACCTGTACAACAAGTGTGCCGAACTCCCATCTGCTCAGAGGGTGTTCAATGAGATGAATGGCCGTAATTCTGTTACTTGGTGTGCTATGATTGGTGGTTATGGTATGCAAGGTGATTCTGCTGGTTCTATTGATCTTTTCAATGAAATGCTGAAAGACAATATCCACCCAAACGAAGTAGTGTTCACAAGCATCCTTTCCACTTGCAGCCATACTGGAATGGTTACTGTAGGAAAGAAGTATTTTGATAGCATGGCTCGGTATTTCAACATCACTCCTTCAATGAAGCATTATGCATGTATGGTTGATGTGCTGGCCCGTGCCGGAAATCTGGAGGAAGCATTGGAGTTCATACAGAAAATGCCAATGCAAGCAGACATTAGTGTCTGGGGAGCTTTTCTCCATGGGTGCAGGCTCCATTCCAGGTTAGGGTTTGGAGAAGAAGCTATCAAGAGGATGATGATTCTTCATCCTGAAACACCAGATCTTTATGTGTTGATGTCCAACTTGTATACCTCATATGGGAGGTGGGATAAGTCTCTTGCTATCAGAAGACGGATGCAGGAAAGAGGGCTAGTCAAGGTACCTGGGTGCAGTTTTGTGGGACTCGAAAATAGATGACTCAAAGATGCTCTCTGAACAGAAAAGGCCATGGAATTGTATCTTTTCACGCTTGATTAATCCATATTGAATTATTGATTATTCAGGACAATTTCTCTTTGTATCTCCTGGCTACACAAAAATCATATGGCAGGGGAAACAGGAAATCCAGAAAATTTGAAGTGTGTGCAAACAGTACGGTGGTGAGAATGGCCAAAGGATAAGAATTAGGGATGGCAACGGGGACATTCCCCGGCGGGGAGGAGCCCCCCGTCCCCGTCCCCGACAGCTAAAAAATCCCCGTTCCCCGTTCCCGAACCCGGTATCGGGGGCCACCCTGCCCCGTTCCCCGACCCGATCCGGGTATCGGGTCCCCGTGGGGAGTTATACCCGGATGACATTCTCAATTCTAAGGCAGAAAACACATGTACTGTTAGGAAGTATGAATAACCTACTGAGTACTGATATGCTATAAATAGATGGTGACTAGTGACTGCTATAGGGCATTTTTTGACAAGATTACATACATTATACAGCAATGGACACTTCATGCTTGGATGGTAAATCGAGTGAAGACTGGGAGAGAGAGAGAGAGAGCAAGTACCAGCAAGTCAGCAAGTCAGTGACGGGCCGGCGAGTCGGCGACTGCGGATCTGGTGAGTGCGGCGGGAGTATAGCGACTACCAACGGGGAGGAAGCAGTGGGAGCTCAAGGGCGAGCGGCGTAGTCGACGGCGTGAGGCAGCGATGGAGGGACGGTGGGCACCTCGCGCTCCCGCGGTGAGTCGACGGCTGCTGAGTGGACGACGACAGGCGGTGGCCGGTGGGGGAGGATCTGCCGAGGCGCCGACGGCCGACCGGACTCCAGGAGGAAGGGATTGGGAGGAAGGGACTGAGTCAGGACTCAGGAATCAGGATTGCTAGGGTTAGATGCTTGTCAAGTTGTCTACTCATGTGCGGGCGCAAGAAATGGGCCGGATGGCCTTGGCCGGTTGGGCACTTGGGCCGCCTAACGCAGTGACGCTGACGCCTGAATGCCTGCCTGAATGCCTGATGCTTCAACCGGGTACGGGGGGCGGGTACCGGGGACGGGGAGTACCGGAACGTGCCCCGAACCCGATTCCCCGATGGGGAATGTTTTTTTCCCGTTTTTATCCCCGTGGGGGAGGAAATTTCCCCATCCCCGTCCCCTAATAGGGGAATTCCCCGTCGGGGAACGGGGAATGGGGCCCCATTGCCATCCCTAATAAGAATAAGGATAAAGTAGTAGTACTCTCTGTATGGAGTGGGTTCCTGGGGATCAGATCTCAGAAAGCTCAGTTTTTGGAATGAAACCTGAGAGGATGAGGATAACGGATAAACTCAGTTTTTGGAATAAAGCCTGAGAAGATTATGATAACAGATAAACTCAGTTTTTTTGGAATGAAGCCTGAGATGATGGGGACAACAGATAAGCTATTGTAGTTGTTGCCACAACATTCTAATTTTTACTTCGCAAGGTTGTTCATGTTGAAGGTACATGGTGACAGTAGATATTGATTATGGCATACTGAGGTGATGAAGAACCTTGATTTGCCCCCAGCGAGCACTAAAAATGTCCCATTTATATATTGAACGGCATTATGACTGCAAGTCTGCAAGTGACCATGCACTGAGGAACTAGGTAGGAACAAATGGACTAACTACTCAATTTCTCATGTCGTTCATTAGTTACTTCTCTTGCCTCGTAGGAAGCCTGACAGAGTTCTATGTTTTTCATGCATCGCTTATTTCTTTATAACCAAGTTACTTAACAATCGTTTCTTCATACTACTTCCAATACATTGTGATTGAAGCCTACTACTACTGTATAATATGACGAATATATTGGACTAATGTTGCTTGATAGACTCTAATATGACTCTTTGGCCAATTGCAGCTGAAAGGCATATTTCTTAGTCCGGAATGGCACCCATCTGCTGAAGAAGTTCCTGACAATGCCAAGATGAAAAAGCCCTAGCCGCAAACCGTAGACAGCCAATGCTGAGATACTGCAGCCCCTCCAGCATTTTAGGTATAAAGAGCAACCCCATTAACTTTCCTTGAGAACATGGTGCATAAATAATAATTTGTTACTATCAGGAAAGCAGGTGATAAAGCTTGCGTTTTGCTTGTAGTAATTCTGGATAACTTTTTTTACCATTCTACTGACTAGTGTAATGCCAGAGGCCTAGACTGACCTGCTGTTCTTTTTGTTGAGCAAAAGCTATGTATTGTTCTGTCGATCACATCCAACGCCAATCGGCAATTGGATTCGATTTATGATCCATTGCAGGTGTTCTTAACTTCTTGTTTATGTTTTTGTGAACGACAGAAGCTGGAACCAGTCGAGCTTGACAGAAGCTGGAACCAGTCGAGCTTTGTACGTAAGACCGGTAGACTTCAGCGTAAGGGCCTATTTGGTAAAGCTCCAGATCCCAGCTTCACCTGAGATCTGAAACTTGTAGGCTAAAATAAAGTGAATTAAGTTTATATTTTTGATCTAAAATGTAAACAAGATGATCTACCTAAACACTATTATGGCCTGTTTGGTAGAGCTCTAGATTCTAGCTTCTTCTGAAATCTGAAACTTGTAGGTTAAAATAAAGTGAATTAAGTTTATATTTTTGTTCAAAAATGTAAACAAGATGATCTATCCAAATACTCTTAATGTACTCACAGCTTCAGTTTCATGAATCTGATGAAGCTAGCTTCATTAGATTCACGAATTTGAAGAAACTGAATCCCTGCCAAACACACCTTTAATATACTCACAGCTTCAGCTTCACGGATCTGGTGGAGCTGAAGCCCTACCAAACACACCCTAAATTGGCAAGGTTGTGCTCCGATTGCAAGTGTTTCAATTTATGATCAATTTTACGTTGAGCTTTCTACATAAGCTGGAACACGCAAGTTTATACTGTCGTTTACAGTTGGGTCCGGTTGGAAGTGTAGTTTTGAGATAGGTTGTCAAAGAATTTGTAGCTTTTTGAAAACTGTCTTAAAAATGCAGTTATGTGATTGTTTGGTCAAAGCATCTGTTGTTCCATGAAATCCACTCGAGTAGTGCTTTATTTGTACTCATCATTTATTTATGAAATGGTTGCGCATGAGTTTTTTAACTTGTATATTTACTTGGATGATTATACAGTACTACTTCCTTCACGAATTAAGGATCCTAATTTTTTAAAATACATGGAGGAATGTCCAATTCATGCCTACCATCAAAACTAATCTCTTCCTAATATACTCTTATTGAACGGTGTTCACATTCTTACCAATAGTTCCCTATATCTCTGCTTCTTACGTATATTCAACCTAATTAATCTTGCGGAACATGCGGTTGGGCTCTTAATCTGTGGAGGAATTCAGCCGAAGAAGAGAACCGTTGTGCAGTAGTCATCTCGATGTGTTAAAAAAAAAAAACTCTGAAGCAACCTGCTGAACAAATAAAAGAGCGACGAGTGGCAAAGTGTGAGAAAATTTGCAGATGGAGATTCATTTTTTTTAAAAACAATATATATTGAGAGATTTGATGCAATAAAGATGGAACGATTAGAGTTGATCGGTTGATTAAACATTTGTTTTTTGGGGGTGTGAGGGGATGAAAGGCCAGTTGAGTCGACTTGGCCTTTCCAATGGTCGAAGAAGCGAGTGCCTAGACTTAAAAATTCAGGTATCATCGTTCTTGATTAATCCAGGTAGCTAAGCCCAAAGATATCGTACGGCTAGAAATCCTACTCCGAATCATCTTCAATGCACCTACTACTCACCACCCCTCTTACTTCGTAGTTAGAATGAAAACAAGCCACCGACAAGAGTTCGAGAGGCAGCAAGCCATTAACTAGCTTCATGAAATACCATTCGCATTAAGAACTAGAAGCAAACCATACATCATGTGCTAATCTCTGTCATACATAGCAAACCATACATCACGTTCTAATCTCTGTCTTACATTCAAATAGCCATGTACCAATCACACAATTGATTCGCAGTCCTGTCCTCCCTTATGTAAGACTCACAACCTAGTATTTATAGGGGCGATTCTTTATATGCCACTGAAAGTTTACCTTATCTCTTACATGACACCTATTGTCCATTCAGAGATTTTCCTAAATTCCAATGGCATATAAGGAATTAATTAATATTTATATGTGATTAATCTGCATCATTATAACATGATCCCATTGAAATAAATAGTGTAGATCTTCTCTTTTTCCCTTGATTAATGAGAGAATTTCTAGGAATATTGCCTTTTTGATTTAAAGATTATTGTGGGATTTTCTAGGCTTTTAAAGCAAAAGATTATCTTGAATGTCATCGGTTGTTTTTAGATATATAGATTATAGAACACTCAGAAGATAAACATTGAGACATACACAACCCAAACACTGTAATATGTAAGACCTTAGGAGCTACTCTTCGGCCATAAATAGTTGTCATTTTGGATATTGATATGGTCTTTAAAACATAGTTTTGACTACTAATTTCTATTATAATATATTTATAAAACCCAATTAAATTATAATATTATGAAGTAATTTTCAAGACAAATCTACACATATAATTTTTATGTATCTAATTTAAATATTTAAAAAGATATTGTAATCAAAGTTTCAAATGTTTGATTATAGCTATATTCAAAATGATAACTATTTGTGACCGAAAAGGGTTGTAGGCATGGATGATCAGCAGGTCGGCCTTAGAGGAACCGCTATGGATGGTCAGATATGAAACTCATGGTGGTTTGGCACATCCGAAATCATCAGAATAAGATGAAACACGGATAGCAGCAACAAGTCTGGTTCTACGGATTAAAAAAAATCATGTTACCACTAGGTGCATTATTCAACACATTACAGTCTTAAAATCACATAATGTGTGCACATAGAGGGCACACAAACGTCATTTGATTCAATGAAGCTTTCATAAATCATGACTTTGATAAGTCACACATGTACTTGGAGGAGTGTTCTGGTATAAGGAAAATGATTCATCTTAAAGATGCCAGGCACATCTAACTACGGAAAGGATTTTATTTGATATAACAATGAAATGTTATTTGAAATAGCAATCGCAACAGCAGCAATCATGCAACTAAAAGCTTAGCTGATACATGACCTGATACAGGTAAAATAAGAACCTCCTAATCTCAAAACAAGTCAAGCCTTTTCGATTGATCACAAGCTGTAACCTGCAAGAGCCTCCAGCTCAAGCATGCAAGTGTGCAACCAACCAAAACTTTCTTTTAAGGAGAAGCAACCAACCAAAACATGGGACGGATCATATTATTATTTGCAGGCAGCTACCAGAGCCTCATAAAAGTACAACAACAAAACTATCACATTTGGCTCCTATTCTTATGTGACAGAAATATCCGATGGTTTAAGCGACAGAAATTATGATAGAAACAGTGCTGCGTACTTCAGAACCGGTTGCGCATTGCAAGCCATTCCTTCAGTATTTGTTGCTTCAGGGTTGAGGCTGTCGAAAATGACAAGAGATTGGTATCCTCCATCTCCGATTCCCTTTCTGTGGATGTGAAATACAAGGATAAGCAACAAAATTATCACGTTTGGCAGCTATTCTTATATGATAGAAATATCCGATGGTTCAAGCGACAGAGATTATCCGATGGTCGGATTTGGCGAAATAGTTTTGTTTTCATTTCCTCGCCCGTGGTAGCCATTACCCAACTTAATTTTTATGTTTTTTATGTTCTTGCTGTATTTCTGACTATCCTTCTTTAATGCAAGGCAGAGCTCCTGCCATTTCCTTTCAAAAAAAAAAAAAAAAGCGACAGAGATTATGATACAAACAGTGCTGCGTACTTCAGACCCGGTTACGTATTGCAAGCCATTCCTTCAGTATTTGTTGCTTCAGGGTTGAGGCTGTTGAAAATGACAGATTGGTATCCTTCATCTCCGATTTCCTTTATGTCAGTACCTGTGATTTTATAAGCAGGAGTGCAGCTGATAACCTTTATAGCTATAGTATTCACTAGTAGACCGTTGTTAAATTGGAACGACAGTTCCAATTGAAAGAAGCTTCTTTTCATGACGGCCACAGTAAATGCATATTTTTGCGACAAAAGAGCGGCTGGCGGTAAACAATTGTTGTGTGATCTCGATCTCAAGAGTTCCTGAGGTGACCAAAACTATCAACCTCCGCTGCCAGCAACTCACCTTCCTGGACTCTATTGTGTTGAAGTTGAGCTGCAGCCACCGGAGGTTGACAATTTTGACAATTCTCCTAACCCCCTGAGATTGACGCCCTATGCTTACAAAATTCTCGAGCCCAGTGCTTAGATGCTCTCCAGAGACGATTATCTCAAAAGAATCAACCAATCATCTATTAAGATACCAGAGGCATTTCACCAGTAATCACCACAGGAGCAAACCCCATCTCTGAAATGGTGAAACCTTGACGCGTCCCTAACCACAATTAGCCTCTGTGCCACCTTGGATATGAACTTGGTGGCATTATGGCAGTCCAGGCACACCCGAAGGTTCTTGATGATCCTGATCCCTGTTCCAGTCTCCGTACTGAGCAGTCCAAAGGCGATGGCCAGCTTCTCACTGTGCACCTTCACCATCTGCTCCTTCTCTTCCTCCTCAACATCGTACAATGCCGCCTCCGTCACAGGTCGGTAACCAGCTTCGATCATCTTTGCAGTAAGCTTCTCCAAGTATGAGTAGATGGCCTCTGACTGCGGGTGGGCACGGTCACCAGCCATGAAGACATGTGGTTTGTCACCTATCTCGATTAGAGTACACCCTGGTGTTTTCACTAGCTTCCTGCTCTTAGCCTCCTGCCTCACTACAGCTGCTTCGGAGTATTGCATCTTGGATGTGTACAGATTGGAGAGGAGTACATAGTAGCCGGTGTTCTCTGGGTCTAGTTTAAACAACTCCTGGGAGGCCAATTTTGCAAGGTCGCTGTCCTTATGAACCGTGCAAGCACCAAGCAATGCCCCCCATACGCCAGGTCCAGTGGCACTCTTGGGGAATTCAGAGATGAGCTCAAAAGCTTCCTTGAGTCGGCCAGCTCGGCCGAGAAGGTCCACCATGCATGTGCAGTGCTCGATACCTGGACTAATCCCATAATCATTGGTCATTGACCGGAAGACTGTCCGCCCTTCCTCAACCAAACCTCCATGGCTGCATGCATAGAGGACAGACAGGAAGGTGGAGCTTGTTGGAACAAGGCGAGTGTCCAGCATGTCCTTGTAGAGCTTCAAAGCTTCTGCACCTTGGCCATGGAGGCCATACCCAGCTATCATTGCATTCCAAGAGACCACATTCTTGTTGTCCATTCTGTCAAAGATGCACCGAGCTTCAGCAATGCTTCCACACTTCACGTACATGTCAATGAGTGCTGTCATGACATAAACATTGAGCTCGAGGTCCTCATTGGTGATGATCTTGTGCACCCACTTTCCCAGGGACAAAGCTCCAAGCTGTGCACAAGCCGAGAGAGTGCTTGAGATGGTGACCGGATTCGGTCGCACATTGAGTGCTTGCATTTCCTGGAAGAGTGCAATGGCCATCTCTGTCAAGCCATTCTGTGCATACCCCGATATCATTGCATTCCATGATTCCATGGTCTTTTCTGGCATTGCATCAAAGGCCCTCCTTGCAGAGTCCATATCATTCAATCTGCAGTACAAAGTGGTAAGCGCTGTCGATACCGGAGCATTGGCATCAAACCTGGCCTTGACAACTAGTGCATGTAAGCACCAAGCAAGCAGCTCATGCCCAAATGGACTGTGCACCGGGATCAGCGCCACCAACGTGCTCGAGTTTGGCCTCAAGCCCAATCCCACCAACTCCTTGAACAGCTCCACCGATGATCCAACCATGCCATTCACCGAGTAGCCTGAGATCAAGGCATTGTATGCAACCAAATCTGGCTCCTCCATCCTGTCAAATAGACACCGTGCACACTCCATTTCACAGCACTTGGCATACAGCGAGATCAGCCCGGTCACAACATGCTCGTGCTGCGCCCACCCGCACTTCTCCCCAAACGCATGCACGCACCTTCCCATCGTTACATCTGCCACCTCTGTGGCCGCCGGTAGCACAGACGCCAGTGTGGTAGCGTCAGGCCGCACCGACCCTGCCCGTGCCATCCGCACGAACGCCTCCAAGGCCTCCAGGCCGGACAGCGCAGCGAGCAGCGTGTTCCAGAGGACAGTGTCCGGTGACGGCACCGTGTCGAACACCTTGCGTGCGTAGTCGCCTCTCGACAGCGTGAAGTACAGCTTAGCCAAGGCCGACGCAACGAAAGTGTCCCCCGCGTACCCCGCGGCTACAGCGAGCGCGTGGAGCGCGCGGGCGGCGGAGGTGGCGGAAGAGGACACGATATCGCCATGGGAGCAGGAAGAGACGAGTGAGGTGGCGGCGAAGGCGAAGGAGAAGGAGTCGGGGGAGGGGAAGAGGAGGTGGGGGCGGAGGGATGGGAGGGAGCGGAGGAGGGCGTTGCGGAGGAAGCGGTCGGGGCGGGGGAAGGCTCGGAAGATGAGGAGGAGGTGGTGGGGAGGGGCGCGGAGGGAGGCGTAGCGGAGGAGGAGCGAGGTGACCGGGGCCGGGTCGAGCGGGTAGTGGCCGGAGGCGAGGGAGACGGCAAGGAGCTGGTCGAGGTGGTGTAGGGTGGAGGAGAAGGCGATGAGGCGGAGGTACGAGCGCCGGAGGCGCCGGCGGCGGCGGACGGCGGCAGGAGGGGGCGGTGAGGAGGCATTAGTGCCGGCCGTGCGGCAGTGCGGGAGAACGTGGCTGGTCGTGTGGTTCAAACGGTTTGATGGGTGACCGTCCGATCGAGATGGATGGTCGAGATGAAGGTTGGAAAATGGTTCGAAACTATTGTAAAACCCATTACAAATTGTACAAATCTTAAAACTATCTATTATTTATTTATATATATATATATTTATATAGAAAACCTCTTTTTACTCCCGGAGTAATTACTTCCTATGTGTATCTCATAACGTATAAGTATATCTCAAAATGATGGAGGGTATGTGTCGTATGTAGTATATATGACTATATAAGATCATCTAGGTGGTATGTATATTTTTTTGGACATACTCCTTTTTATGTGTGTATATGAAGGTATTTGCAAAATACGCTAAAAGGTATGGACTTTCTTGCAATTTTTTCATGTGGCTCACATTGGAATATCTTATAATTAATGTATAAGTGTACCCAAAGTGATAAAGGAGTATTTCAAGTTCATTTAGATAGTATTTCAGAGGTGGGAGTAACTACACCTGGGAGTAAAATATATATATATATAAACCTCTTTTCTACTCCCGATTTTTAACATATTTTATATGTATTTTTCATGTCGTATCACCGTTTGTCACAACTTAGTGAGTATAATGCTGAAATGAAAAGGTGTATTTGTGTCGTATATAAGTATATAAGACTATCTAGGTAGTATGTACTTTTTTAGAAGTGGTATGTACATTTTTTTTGACATAGCCCTTTTTATATGTATATATGAAGGTATTTACAAAATACACTTAAAAATTATGAACTCCCTTACAATTTTTCATATGATTCATATTGGAGCATCTTATAATTAGTATATAAGTGTAGCTAGTCTTCTCCGAGCAACACATTTATTGGACCCATCTGTAATTTTACTAATTTTTTAACATATTTTACATGTATTTTTTTATGCCAGGCCACAGCCTCGGTGCTCTGAGACCTGTCTCCACTCTTGAGTATACTCAAAGTGATAAAAGAGTATTCTAAATTCATTTAGGTGGTATATTAGATGCAGAAGTACCGATGAGCATTAAGGAGGCACACAGCTGGTGCGTGTGTAGCGGCAGCAACAAGGGCATGCAGAGGTGAATAGGGTTAGAGTTGGGGAAGGAGTTTACATATGATTTGGGGTAAATCTGGGGCGTATGATCTCTATCTAAGGATTCAAAACTGACTATTTTGTGTGGAGAAAGCAGTCGAATTCAGTATAGGCAGGCCCTCTTATTAACTGCTCAATGCTATCAGTTTGTTGGGCTCTACTAAAAAATTAGACGAAATAATAAGATTATGCATGTAACGAGAACAGGAATACCTGCGGCAACCTTCACCAGTGATTCCCAGCTCCTCTCGCTAGTGGCGGAAGTAGGGGGTGCCCCGGCACCCCCAAAATTTTGAGAATTCTACTCCAGGCGGCCAGGCGAGAGGCGCGGGCACGGGCACGGAAGGCGGGCCGAGCGAGCGGCGCGGGCGCGCAGGCAGCACGGTAAGCGGTGAGGTTGTTCATTGGAAGTAACTAGTTCAATGCCCGTGCGTTGCTACGAAAAACAAAATTGCTAAAGAAACATAAAGGTCAAAAAAGGTGATACATATTATCAAAACATAATACCAAGCCGTACAATGAACATTAATTTTTCTCTTTCACATGAATGCGCACAGGTTACATGCCAAGGTAAAAAAGGAATTTCATAACTTAAAAAACAGGCGGTTACATCAAAACACTACCAAATGCAATTAGAACCGGTGTCAAAACCAAGAGAAACCATATGAGTATATTTCCATGACTACTCGAGCATAACAGAGTGAATATTTGCAAGCCACAATAGAAATACAAAACTCAGGAACTCAGGATAGAGCGTCTCATATAATACTTCAACAAGTGCACATATCATATATACATCTATATAGTAAAAGAAAAATGAGCAAGCTTTCTATTAATAACATCAGATACTTCATAAAAAAATAAACAGAAGATAAAGGTTTTGGTTTCTTTATATGAAGAAAGACTTTTCTTGCAATCCCACATATTGCTTTACATTACGGCCAACGTATTCATCTTTCTATATATATCACACTGATCAATGGCTTAACTTCCCCTAAAAAAATCCAACGCTTAACTAATCAAAATGTTGTTTCATAATTTATATAAAGCTAATGCGTATGAACCAAACATTTACATTTGTTGCTGGATACTCCAAGTTATCCTTTTCTATTCCACATGGCCATTGTCAGAGGATAAACTACTCAAAGTAGTAAAACATCTATACCACCTCCTGTATAAGTACAAGAAATTGAATCCTGCAGGAAAGTTAGTGTAAATAGGGAGATTATAAAAGCAGAAACAACAAACATTCAGTAGATGTATCTTACCATCAAAATGACGAGGCTTCTGATAAATCTCATTATTTTTTGAACAAAGACTAAGCCTGAAAGTGAAACAATCAGTGCCCAACCTTTTCAATGGTGATCATTGATCACTAAGAATAATATCCAAATCACTAAATGCAGCATATTACAATGGGTTAGACATAAATACATATCACTTTAATAA
>JAYEVE010001763.1:0-10193 GCA_036346375.1 Guadua angustifolia
CTACAATGAACCCTGGATCCACCTATAAGCGTTCGTGTCTCGAACGCTTCTAATCTCTAAGCGGTTCTGACACGGCAGCTTCTAGAATAGGACTTCTCTAGAAGCGGTTACGTGTCTAGAACCGCTTCTAGAACCCTCCCGTCAGTTGCCGAACAGCTTGTGACGTAGAGCACAAGCGGTGCGCCAACGCTTGTGATAGACCGGTTGTGGGGCGGTTACGTAGTAGTGTGCACTCCCCATATGATCCTACATAATCTTTGCTGGAAGCTGTGTCTTTGGGAATCTGTTGCCAGAAAACGAGAGGAAGAATGCTTGCAAGTTGTAACATGCAAGGTTGAAGAATGAAGCAAGAGATCGGTGCATGCATGAGTTGTTTTGAGGGTAACACTACGTAAACCCGCAAATGCGTCGGCCAAAAGCGCGTTAATTAGCGATTCGGCGTTAATCGTAATTAGCGTCGCAAATTCTAATGCGTCGACTTTACTGACAGATGTCGGCGTTAATTAGATAATTAACGTCTTTGCCGGCGTTAATTAGCAATTAACGTCGACCTAATTGGGCGATAATTACTACCGTGACCCCATAATTAACGTCGGCCCCGGTTGGCGATGATTACTAATTAACGTCGGCATGGGCACGGCGTTAATTAGCCGAGATAATTACGTCGGCTTAGATTTGGCGGCGTAAATTAGTGATTTCTTGCGGAGTTTTGTCGGACGAAAATGACACCGGGGTTACTAATTAACATCGGCTATGTCTGGCGCGTTAATTAACGCTAATCTGTCGGTGAGCCTACGGTAGCGTTAATTATAGATAATTAACATCGGCTAAGTTACGGCGGCGTTAATTAAGCGCTAATCTTTGTCGGTGACGGCTGGCCCGTTAATTAGCGCTAATTAACTATCGGTGAAACTGTGGCGCGTTAATTAGTAATACCGAGGCGACTTTTCCCTATTTTCATGTTTCCACACAATTCAATATATAATATAATCAACATTGCTGACAATTCACACATCAACACATATAATTCACGAATATAAACAATCCAACCGAGAATATGCATATAATCAAGTTATCGATCCATCATAATGTCCAAATTGTCATTACATCCAAAAAGACCAAAGTGACATAGCTACAAACACATCCAAAGTTCAACTCGAATCATACACATCCATCCAAAGTGACACAACTATCAACCAATCTACAAGCTGGCGGCGCCATCTGGTTGATTGGAGTTACAGCACGATCGCAGAAAGAAGGCGTTGACAAAGTCGATTACTGCAATCGGTTGCCTACAAGAAAATGCAAGATTAGACAATAATATAAGAATGAATGTACCATAAGAAAGCAAGTAAAAAGCGAACGCCGGATCTGCGAGTCTTTGCAAGTGTTGCGGTAGATCTTGTAAAACGAGGACCCATGTGCCGTTGGTCCTACATAAGGCAACAATTATAGCTAGATTGATCAAATTTTACTAGATTTACAAGTTTTGACAAAGTGAAGCTAGAAATGTTATAAGTGTAGCTATATTGAGTAAATTTAACTACGTTTACAAAGTTTAACTAGAACGGACCAAATTTAGCAAAATGAACTAAATATCGTTAAATTCATCAAACTTAACTCTAGAGATACTTAGTCTTGCTAGATTAGCTATGTCTCGCTAGAAATGACTAAGTTTAGCTAGATTGACTAAATGTAGCTAGTTTGAACAAGATTAGGTACAACAAACTAATATTATCTAAATTGACTAAGTTCAACTCGATTCACAGTTTAGCAGAATACAGTGCGAGGAGGTGCGGGATACATCCCCCATTGTGGCGGTGGTGGCGGCTTGGAGCGTTGGAAAGACAATGTTTTGCCCCATCGCTGGAACATTGCCTACAAATACAATGTATAAGTATTTTGAATTAATATATTCTCTAAATGCAATAGATTGAAGACTGGATTTACTTGAATCGCGATTCTTTGTTGTGCACAGTATGAGCGTAGTACTCTTCTGCGCCCTTGCATACTCATCACGTTGGCTGACTCCTCACTGACCTAGTAACCTCAACGCTGTTACGAGGAGCGGCGGCTACCAACCCGAGCTCGGGGCGAAGAAGATCCTCTCACTCGCACCAAGCGAGTCGATCACTCCGTGAACATGGAGTACCTTCAAAATGCGTGACCACAAAGGCTTGAGCACTTGAAATTATGACTTCATAAATTTTTAGAAGGTATGACATCTCACCGTCCATGGGCCTTCCGCCTCCACTAGCATGCAGCTACGCTAGTCAGCGGTTCCTTCCTCAATCATAGTCTTCACCATGGCGCTTGACCATTTCCTCGCCATATTTCTCCTACATAACCGTCAGACAATTGAAATGGGAGCGCAAATCAAACAACTTAATTTGAATTGGATGAAAATTGTGACCACTAACCGTAGATCGATGGTATCATTGCTGCCTTTCGAGGTCGTGTCGATCTCGACCTTTATGACCTTCCACGTACACTTCAATATCACTCTTGAACACGGTCCGAGCCTCCTGTAACATAAGTTAGGTGCATACATACACTTGGTAACATGTATTTTTGCAAAAGATTGCAGAGCCATACTTACCATGCGCAAGCTTACGCATATGTCCCGCGCCATACGTGCTTTGATTCCCGCCTCGGCGATCTCGGTTCTTTCTTGACTTGGCGATGAACTTCAGGTGAAGCAAGCGAAAGAGCACAGTAAGCAGGACGGTCCCCAACCATGGAATCATGACTGCACAAATATATTAATACATTAAAACAACATTACCAAAAGCGTTAAACTCAAATAGCTCAATATTTGTTGTTTTTACGCATTCTTGTTCCTCGGTCAAGTAACTTTACGAAGACCCTGAGTCCTGTTAATTCGTTGCTTGAGACAGATCTCAAGTAAAGATTTGTTGCTTGAATCCGAGCATTAGACAATGCATCTTTGGTCACCGCGTGCATTTACATGGAAAACTCTCTGAGCATGCTCGATGTTTGCACCGTCGATAAGCAGTGCAACCGCAATTGTTCATCACAAGAATAGTTAGAATAGTAAAGAATCGACAGTTGGACCAATACCAAGCGCACGGAGAATCTTACCCAAAAGTCACTCCAAACAGCCCCTGAGCATTCAAATGCTCGGCATTAGAACAAGCGGTAATGATCCCAACTAGTAGCAACAAATTGCTCGCCATTGGCATTTGACCAACTTGGGGGTAGTGCAAGCGGCGAGGTTACCTAGCGTAGTTAACTTGCCTATGGTGCCCTCTCGTCAAACCAAGTCATCCATGAGCGCAAGACATATAAATGATATAGTTCGATTGGAAAGAAATGAAATAAGACATGGTTTAGAAAATACAAACCTATCACAATAGGCGTCCGTTACGCTCGAATTCCTGTAAGACGTAAATGGATACATAAATGAATGATGTCTTGGCACATAGCTTGATTCATGTACAAATGGCAGCTTACGTGAAATATTGTTCCATCTCTTCCATATTGAGTACATATCAACCAAAGCGGACTTCTTTTCTTCAGAAGTGTAATATAAGCGATTAACTACCATGCGTAGTACCTCTCCATTGGAAAATCATGGGTCACTACAAGGTGCCTCTTCATCTACATGGTACCGCATCGTGGGAGCATTGACTTTGTGTTCCTCTGCAAAGTATACACTCAGAAGTATGATATCTCTTTTAGAAAATGTATGCGATGCACCTTCAACTCTTGCCTTATTTCCAACCATAGCTCGAAGTTTCTTTAGAGCTCTTTCAATGTGATACATCCACCTATCTTGAGCAGGCCACCTACCTTAACCAGTAAGGTAGATGAACAAGTAGATGTTGCATTGGATTGAAGAAACCGGAGGAATATTTTTCCATCTTGCATACAAGCCTTGGTATCTCTTTCTCCAACCTCTCCATCATGTCTTCGATATTTCTTTGCACATAATTGTCTATAGAAACAACAGCTCAGCTAGCACCTTCCACACATTATCATTAAGATACCCACGAAACATTACGATGAGAGTCTTTCCATGATTATGTGGTAATCGTGCTCTTCAACCCATTTAGCTTCCCGTATTCACATTCACATTTCGTCTCAATCATTTGCGTAACCATCGGAAATTTCAATTTCTTCATCCACCTCAACACTTCTTTCTTTTCTTTAGGTTTAAGGCAAAATGGGCGTGGCTTACCCCACGCGGTGAGCTCAAGTGTTGGCGATTGAGATCTCTGCTAAGTCTCTTGGGCCTTTAGGTTGTCTTTTGTCTTGTCGTCATATCCATGGTAGCTTATAATGCTTTCACCAACTTACGTTCACGATGCATAGCGTCAATGTTGTGCATCGAATCAAAACTTTCGCATATAGGAGCTCCCATAATCCACAAATGTGAGTCTAGTTGTGCTCCTCTCCAAACCCTTCAAACCCATCTTCTTTCTCCACCAATTTACTCGGCATATCGGCAATTTACGGTCGATTAGGCGTTTGGCGGACCCTTTAAACAAGCTGTGTCTACGGAAGGCATTCCTCGGAACCTAAAAGGCGTGTCTCGAGGCGAGAAACGCCTATGCAATCAATGTGATCTTTCCACCATTTACAAAGCGAAAACAATGATTATGCGAACCACGGATCGGACATGTCAAATTTCCATAACGACTCCGCCGGCAAAAATACCATAGGCCATGAAATCATGGGCCAGACCACAAATATACAACACGAAGGTTGAATTTACATTTCTTATGCGATCATCGCCTCTACCCCTCCATAATTTTTGACTCTTGATCAAGGGTTTGAGCATCACATTGAGGCGCTTTCCGGGATGTTGGGCGGTATGATGAGGCAGGAACATAAACTCATATTTCATGCAAAGGGAAGGTGGAAGGTTGTATGGAATAGCAAAGGCGGCCGACCGAGTATGATCGGCGGTTGTGTTGAAAGGTGTGAAACCATCGATCGCCAACCCAATCACGAACATTTCTGCATCCCTCGCGAAATCCTCGTCAAAGCTATCTAGAGCCTTCCATGCCTCACTATCGGCGGGTGCACCATTACTCCGTCGTTCTCCGCACACCTTCTTTGTGCCACCTCATGTGCCAGCACTTCGTTTTGAGATAAACAACCGTTTGACCCTAGGTGTGAGAGGCATGTGCGAAGTTGCTTGTGTGCAACATCGGTCGTTACCTTTTCACCTTCTTCGTTCACCACCTCGACAAATCTTGGTTTTTGCACACTAAGCAATGCTTCTCTTTCTCATGCTCCTTCGGAAAAGCATGCGTTATCCTTCACACATCAATCTTCTCATACTTCATCAACGAGACAACAACTTCTTAGGCGGTACATGTCTCTAGGCATCTTATGATTAGCGGCGTATATCGAGATCAATTCCACGAGATCATTGTAACAATTATTGGAAAATAAATACTTGGACTTAATGGCCATGAGCGCGTCACAAAAAGCAAATTTGGGTCACTTTCGGTGTTCGTCAACTGACTCTTTAGAAGCTTTAAGTAGCTCAAGAACTCCCGAACCTCACGTGTTGGCGGATCCTCGAGTCTCGTCAATCTCTGGGCCTAAAGCTTCTAGCATCTCATCCATCCTATATCGCCCCCTACTCTTCACAGCAACCGAGGTCCTTGAGCCGTGCCTCACCATGATGTACCCACAACTCAAAGCTTGGCATGAAACAGAACCACAGTGCGAGACATCGATTTCTTGTCACAGGGGTGGAAATTACGGCACTTCTGCATGGGCACTTCACCTTAACGGTACTAGACATAGAAGGCACGGTCGACCAGCGGTAGCCTTGACCGTCCACTCGATCGAGTGAGCCCACTTTTCTCCCAACCTTCATACATCCATCGGATGCGTCACCCATACTTGAGGCTATATAGGTTAAATCAGCAGTTATAAGATTCATTTTGTTTCTACATATCACGACCCTACATCTATAGGAAAGGATATGTCCTAAACCCACCAAGAGTGGTGACAAGCGGTTTATGTGAGGCTTAAGTCAGAATGAAATTCGGCGATAACTTATTGTTCTCCACCGCCGGATATGGTGCGAGGAGAACAACAGGATATATGCGAAATTTCGATCGCTACAATGTCGTCATAACATACGCCTTGTCATCCACTCATTATCCAAAAAGGGACAATTCGGACCGCACATCTCACATGTCACACATGTGAGACATGCCGTCAAGCGGGTGGCCATAGGTTTACGTGAACTATGTGATTTCAAATAAAAATAAAAATCCGGCGATAATCCATTACTCAAATATATATTTATAAGCACAAAATGGACTCCAATTAGAAGGTGGTATCGATCAACAAGGTAGCGCTACATAACCCATACAATTAGTGCATGCTAAACAAAAGCTGCATATCCATTACTCGAGCATAAAAGCTAGTCATACAAAACTGATCCATTTCCCATCAAGAAAGCACATGATATATATGACTAATAATCAGCACTTGCCATCTCCCATCAAGATAGCACATGATATATATGACTTTTGATAGCACTGCGCACACCTCGCAATCAAGCAATTCACTTAGGATCAGTGGCAACTAACAACTAACTAATCCATCATGCAAATGAAGACACGAGCTAGTAACGACAAGCAAGCAAGCATGCGCATACCAATCATGATCCATGCGTAAAAGGAAAATATCCTAACACTAGTTCTCATTAGGCCAGAGCGAACTAGCATATAATATACAGACATTGGCATCCATGCTAGCATTAGCGCTTAATTACGTCGGCGGGGTTTTCAGCGGCGTTAATTAACTAATTACCCCATTACTAACTAATTACCCCCGCATTCCATAGAGCCATGCGAGAGAGGAGGAGGGGACACGACCTTCAAGCTTGTAGTCGCGAAGGAGGAGGATCTTTGAGGGGAGTCGCCGTGGGGGAGGTCGCCCGGGACAGTCGCCAGAGAGGACGAGTCGCATGTGCCGGATGGAGAAGTCAGGCCTTGTGGGTGTGTGTGTGGGGCAAGGTGTGTGTGTGGTGTGTGTGTGGCTGAAGCGGCTGTGTGTGCGGTATGGTGTGTGGCCAGCAAGCTGGTGGCAGTGAAGGCAATGGGAAAGCGCGCGGACAGGGGCAGCGCGATTGGCAATTTTTCGTCCGGCGGATTAGGCGCGAAGCGTCAAGCAACAACCTCATCTCCAAATCTGTCGGCACAGTGTTTTGGCGACATTAATCTGGTGCTGTCGGCACAATGTCTGGCGACATTATTCTTGATGCGTGGCCCGATCTTTTAGCGCGTTAATTTCTAATAACTGTCGGTCCAATTTCAGCCGACGGTAATTATAATTACTGTCGGTATATTCCTTGGCCGTGATAATTAATATGGCGAGATTAATTTATTTAGTTTCTGTAGTGTAAGGATCATTTTATGGGGTTAAAAATACAATGCATACAATGTTTTAAATAAATCAACATGGCAAAAGACAAGTTTTCTTACCTTTGTAATGGTAAAAGTGGATTACACCTTTTTAAGACAAGTAAATTACAATTTTTTTTCAAATACATAAAAGACATGCACACACCACCATGTACACATACGAATACACCCTTAACATGTGTCTATGAAGCCTGAGGCCAAAGATAAAGGCGGATATCAGGATTTGAAGAACCTGATGGATAGAGTCGTACATCTATAACTCCATCATCCATCAACGATTCTCAGGTGAATTACATTTGGTGCAAAATCAAATAATAAAAAGACAATATTTTGGAGATTCAAATTCTTAAAACCTTTTTGCAGCTTAATTTGGTGCGTCGCAAATCCACATTTCTCAGACATCAGAAACCCATGATTTTGTATATTAAGTTCACGAATATATATATGATCCGTTTCTTTTCGTACTGCGAGCACCTGCGTGTTACGGTGCCGGCCACTATGATAGTCTACCATGCAAGGAAAAGGGCAGCATGCATTAGCAATTGCAGCACTTCGCGTGTCTGGATCGGACGGGTTAATTAAGACGTCAGGCCACCGGTGACCTACGTGTGCGCTCCTGTAACCCCGCCAACCCACTTCGCCATGGGTGCTATATATATATATATATTCCAAATTTCAACATGCCGCGACATACGCATTAGCTAGGGATCACCGTGAGCTTTTCGAACCTCTTGTACGCGCATGCACGTAAACATGGAAGATTGGCACGGCCTTGTTAAGATCACGTTCTACCTGACAAGCAGTGAAACGTGATACAGGGGTCCGGAAAATGGTTGTAAAACCAGGCAGCACACACACCATTCCTTATCTTCTACAGAAGACGTCGCTTACAATTGCCTACCTATGTGCGTACATTTTCTAAAGAAAAATGAATGTGCCTCTGTCTGCACCTTCCCCATTTGCCCACTTGTATCAATCGTTACCTTAATTTCCTGCTGCATGCCGTCCTCGTCCGGACAAAGCAAACGACTACATGCTAGGTATGGTCGTCACCTTTCCTACTCAAATTAAGCTTGTCAACTCGTGTGGAAAAAGCCTAGACAGATCAAGTAACAACAAGCACTTCTGTGCTACTGTACCATTCCTTCTTATATATTAGTGAACATGGCTAGATGCATGCAAGGTGCTCCTTCGTACGATCTCATTCAGAGAAATATCTTGTTCGGTCCACTTGAGCCGGCGTTGCTGCCTATACTTGCCAACGACCATAATTTTTTATAGTCAAGGGAAGACTCAAGGGTTTACTTGGATGGATCTGACGACACATTAGCACCTAGTTGTGGTAAGTAGGAATGAAAATGGCGCAGGTGTTCGTGGGCGTACGTAAAGCCCACATAAAATTATTCGTGGGCCCACTCGACCCATTTCGCGAGGCAGCCTTGCAAGCCAACCGCCGCATCATCCGCGTTTCCTCACGCTAGGTTCCCTCTCTCGGAGCTCCTCACGGCTCACGCTAGGGTTCCTCCGGATTGCCTCCGCCGCCTCTCCCGAGTCGCGCCGCCTCTCCGAGTCCTCTCGGTGCCCCTGCCACCACCGCCGTACCTCGCCTCTTATACCCACGGCAGGCTTCCTTCTCGGCCACCGTCCGGTGGTGAGCCGCTTCTTCCATTCATGGTACTCCCCCTTGCTTCTGTGTACTCAGTAGTTCTTGGTTGCTTGTTCTTGGAGAGATCGATTGTATGTCTGAATTGGGTGGGGGCTGTTAGGAAGTGGTGTGGGGATGATAGATTTGAGCTGGGAGCAGTTTATGTTTATGTCTGGCCATCATGGACCATTTCTTGTTATTAACGACAAATTTGCACTGAATTTTACCTTAAGAATGTGCTTCCTCGTGGGTTCATATGAAGCAGTAATCATTGCTTATTTTATCAAAAGAAAACTATCTTATCTTGTTTAGGCGTACCTGTTGGATGGTGAGTGAGGCTTCACCAAAGTCGGGTTCAAGGAAAAAGAGAGTTATCATGTTGTCATAGCCCTTTGTTTTGCTTGCGGATGCATTTTATAATTCGGATTATTCTCATTTTGATTTGTGCATTACATTTTAAAAAAAAATGTCATCTCATTCATTGTGATAATTATGGGTGGTGATTGGCTAAAGTGTCCTAGTTTATATATGCTAGCATAGGGGTTAAGCCAGTTCTGTTGTGTGCAGGTATAACTGAGGATTTGCGGTCGTCTCTTGTGGCTGCTGAAGTAGCGTACAATGATTGATTTTTTTATATATATAAAGGGCTTGAAATATGCTAATGATAAGGAGTTGGAAGCCTATATATTCTTCTGCGTCTTAGGCTCCTAGATGGTATTAGATGGCACTTATCTGGTTCTATTTGGTTCTTGTTTCTGCTATCTTCATCCTGTTACTTCTGCATTGGTACTTTGCATAGCTGTTAAATAGTAATTTGGGTGGTTTCACTCTTGATCGTTTGGTTTATGGACACCAACTCTGTTGTTTCTTTGCTATTTGTGATTCCTTGTACTAGGCTTCTTTTGGGTTTCTGTTTGATAATGAATCTTGTCATCTTGATTTATGTTTCAGGAACTTCGTAAAGCTTGAGATTTAGATGCATTAGATTGCTGTTAAGAAGGTTCGGGCTACTTGATATAACTACGGTATCCATCCGAGATATATCTTTCTTTTGATGTGGATATCTATTTTATATGTTCTAATTTACTTTTAAAAAATTAAAATTTTTGGGTTTTGGATGGCCCGCCGAT
>JAYEVE010001685.1:0-10865 GCA_036346375.1 Guadua angustifolia
GGTGAAAGGGGGCAAATGGCAAGATTGTTTACAGTGGGCCAAGGCGGCAAGGCGGTCGTTTGGTTTTATTGGTTTTGGATAATTGAGATCACACTTGGTTAGTCTTGCCTCGGTCAACTAAGGACTTAACCTTGCGAGCATTTGAGCGGAGTCTCTCATCTGACCACAAGCTCAAGTAATGGGGCCGGGCTTAGTTGAGAAAGGAAATCTATTCTTTATCTTGTCGTGGTGGTGTGAGGCGGAGAAGGGAATGAGAACTCACATGGCGCAAAGGGGGCCACAGGTGTGTAACCGTCCCTCTGTGTTGAAACCTTAGCGAGCGTCTTGGGTTTAGATGGAACTTTGGAAAAGCGTTCAGGTTATTTGCCTTGGTGGTATTTGGTGTATCTTGTGGGTAAAGTGTATAACCTCTGCAGTGTACAACCTATTGAATAGCCGTGCTCACGGTAATGAGCATCGCTCGGTGATTCTGTCAAGGGTTAGATTTTCATGAAAATGAATTGTTTATGGAAAATGCTTGGGGTTGGTAATGAGGCTGGACATAGGATGGAAATATGATTGTGATTAAAATGTTTGTAAGCTACTATTCTTATTCTTTTTTTTGCTTTGCAAATTATTATTATTATTCTTAAATCTTTGTCTTGCTCATGAACCATAGCCTATCCTTTGTACTAAGCCATGCATGTAGAATATTAAATTGCATTACATGCATGACTTCTTTGAGTGCTCAAAGTACTCACCCCACAACAACCCGGTTGAAGAAAAGCAAACCCTTGGGGAGGAGGAGTTCGGGAGGCCGAAACTAGGGGGAGCCGGTCGATTTACTGTGCAATTGGTTGGCGCCACGAGTTTATTTTATTTCATTGCATTTGAATATTTTAATAAATCTTAGCCTCTGTCGTATCTTTAACTTGACCATAAGGTCGATCAACTAGTTTAGTATTTAATCAAAGTACTTATTATTTATTGGTTATGTGTGATATGTACCAATGTTGAGGCTGTGTGCACTAAGCGTGATCTGGACTAGTGCTGAATACTGAAGGGATTGCAAATTGGCAAGCAGCTCATGCGGTTTCTCGAGTACCACGACCACACCTTCGTCGGCAACGCTGGGCAGGCGGGGTTGTTCCTCAGGGCCTCTCGAGGGCCTCGACCTGGCGGAGGGTCTCGGCCGAGTCTGAAGAATTGCTCCGTGGCGGCCTTCTCAACACTTCGACCTTGTGCGCTCCGCATTAAGGGCCTCGAGTGCTTTGTCGCCGGCCTTCGTGCTCTGCGCCTTGAACCCATGCGGCTCGGAGATCGGTCCTCTCGAGCTCGATGGCATGGACACCTCAACACCCACCATCGTGCGTCGGTCGTTGAGCTCGGTTGATCCGCTTCGAGTTCTGCGTCGGCCTCGATGGTCGCCTTGAGCTGGGCCTCGGTCTCCCTCTCTTCCATGGCGTTCAAGATCTGGCGGGCCGTCGGCGTGCTCGTTGAGACCTTGAAGCCCTCGAATCCGTTCTTAAGCCTTGAAAACAAGGAAAGTGATCGGTAGAAGTTGTCAGAACACACAACAACATATTCGGGACATATAAGGAAGCTCCTACCTCACGAGTCATTTGTCCAGCTTGAGCTTGGAGAACTCCTCATTCAGCTCATCAAGGCAGTGTGTTGATCTCAAAACCTTCGCCCAGTCCGTGGTGGGCCTTCTTCAATCCCGGCACACCTTGTCGGGGCCTCGAACGCTCTTGGCGGCTCGGGATCTTTCCCTCGGTGGGGTGGACCCCGGCGGAGTGCGCGGTAACCAGGCTCGACCTCTGTGTCGGGAGTTCGGCCTTCAGTGGCGGGGAGTTACTTGGCTGACACAAAAACCAGGGGTGGAACATTGTATCCCAGTGGAAGTTAAGCCGGGTCATCGGAGTGCCTCCGTTGTCGTGGTGCTCTCCATGACTGAGGAACCATCTCGCCATCGAGCCCGATCTTGGTGGCGGGGCCTCGGGGACCCGGTGACCCGGCCTCCAGCGATCGGCAGCGCCCGCGACTTGAGGCAGGACACCCATGTCTCCCTCGATCTCGGGAGGATCGGCGGCCGAGTCTCAAAGGTCGCCGGATGTCTCACCGGGTTTCACTGCGATCTCCGCTCGACCTCGAACAAAGTTCCAAGACCTTGCAGGGTTCTGCCGTGACTTGTTGGGTGAGCTCGGGCCGTCCTTGGTACTCCTTCTCGACCTTGAGCCTCGGGGGCTAGGCGCCGGGGCGGGCAACCCTTGGTTGGTCGGTGGACAATCAAGCCCCTAGCTCGGAAGGCCTCGATCTGAAACTTGGATTAAACTTCGGGCGCTCAACCTGGCATAACTCCGACTCGGGGTCCCCGACGAGCTCGGGATGATTCAAGTCGATCGTTCCCTTGGATCCGACACGTCATCACTTGGCGATTCTGAAGCGTGGGATCATGGAGTAATCTGGTAGCGAGATCGGAGCAGTTACCACTTGTCAATGTGCATGAAGGCCACGATCGAAATTACTCCCGAGCGTTGCAAGAAGAATGTGTATAAAGGAAGCTTTGTAAACACTTAGGGCAGAACAACCCAGGTACAGACACTCAGGTTCAAGTCTAGTCTTAGCATCGTCAAGCTTGGACGTAATCCTCTCTTGTACACACAAATAGCAGGAATCACCACCTAAGGTTTTGGATAAACTATTACCTTCTCGAGGGCTCGAACCGGTATAATCCTCGGTCTCGTCGTTGTCTCTAGCTCAGACCATAGACCTCCTCGACCTCATTCCTCTGTTAGAGCAAAAGCGCGATTGTGGTCCCATTTCTCCTTGACCCTACCTCATTTTCTGCGGTTGGCGATCCGTCGTCGACACAAAATTAAGTTGAAATCATGTATACACATAAAATAACAAGTGCTAAAGTAAATCAAAATAGCATGCAATCTAGTTCTATGGGTGCAACATGATCAAAGCACAACCCTTGGTTAAGTTCTGGTCTTGGTCGAAAATAACTCTGGTGAAAATCCTTGAAGCCTCGCCAATTCAACGTCTCTGTGTCGAGAGAAAAGCAAATAAAACCAAAATCAAAAGCAAACAAATTCAAAAATTCAAATAAAAGCCACCATTAGAAAGATCTCATTTTACAAATTTTAGGAATTTGAATCACCTCAATCGAGTTCGTTATCACGAAAGTTATAAGGTTTTGAAGTTTGAAAATCCGAAAATAACCACGAAAATAAATTTCAATTTAGCGAATTATTTTATATCGAAAAATCTAATTTTCCGGCGTCGGTGACACATGTGCTCACGTGTGCCCCATATGCGCAGGCCACCTCGGCGCACATAAACCACCAATCCATGTGGCGCCCGTGTCAAGGGTATTAACCCACCTCAGGCGGCGTGGATCAAATCGATGCCGTTAAGGATCGGCGATCGAGAATCTCCCGGCGATGATGGCGAGCGGCGGAAAACCGGGCTGGAGCGATGGCGAGTCGTGGGTTGGCGCTTCCGCGAGGATGAGTTAGCGATCGGACAGCCGTGACGGAATTCGAATCGGGCTTGAATCTTGGGAAGAATCCGGGCGATGTAAACTTCGGCGCAAAAGCCTCGGCGACTCCGCCGTACTCGGTGAGCTCCGTCGGCTTTGAAGTCTCGGTGATGGCACAAGAGGAAAAAGCGGCTAGCGATGAGCATGGAGGGCTTGGAACCTCTATTTATACCGTGGCGTGGCGAGGAAGGAAAGTTTCAAAGCGTGGCGTCGATCGAAAAGGCGTCTATACCTTCCATCGAGATCGATCGGGAACCGTCCAGATCTCAAGAGGATGGCGGATGTAGGGTTTCCTATTCCGCCCGGGCATGCACGTTATGGGGCCCACTACTATTCATACCATATTTTCAAAATTTCCTATTTTATTTATTACGATTAAAGATTTTGATTTCTTTAAGGCTTTAGAAACACTCTAAAATTCCCATAAAATTCCCAAAAATATTTTGAGACACTCGGACCTAAATAAAATATTTTCAAAAAACTTTATTTTGCAATTATCTTTTATAATTATTTCTTGACAAAAGATAATGTGATTAAATTCAAAAGAATTCAAATAATTCTCGAGAAAATCCAATAAAATTAGAAAAATCATAAAATTCATAATTAGCAATAAAATAATATTTAATAATTAAAAAGCTGAAATTTTAGGATGTTACACGGGCGGCGGTGGCCGCCCACCTTCGCCGCGCGCACGTGGGCCGGCGTCAGTAGGCGAGGTGTAACACCCACCTTGCTAGCCCGTGAGCCACGCATGCCTTTGTCTGTGAAAGGTACCTGTCATAAAATGCTGGCAAAGTGGCCGGGCCACCAGAATGCACATTAGAGCTTCGAGATATTACATTAAATCGGTGCATTCTTGGATGGGCCATCACTCATGAGGATCTGCCAGCCTCGATTCTTCGCTTCATTCGTCGAATTTTTTGGGGACCCAAAAGCAGGCGATCTTGTGTCTTCGTGAGCCGTCGGTCGAGTGGGGAATACAAATAGGCTCATCCTTTTGAGCGATTCCCTTTTGCACCCTTTCAAACTTCATCTTCTTGCTCTAAGTTTTCTTGCCTTTTGCCATTTTAACTTCTATGGCTTCCTCGGTTCGCCTCCTTTCCTGCTTCCACAGTGGACTCGTACAGTGGGGAGACTCCACTATTGTGCGGAAGACCCTCTCTTTTTCGGGACCTCTCGCCCGATGCCCTGGCAGATCATCATCTTCGTGTGGGGCATCATGGCGGCTTAGTGCCGCCTTTTCATTTTCCTCACCGTCCTCCACTTCTCTGAAATCCATCACCTTCACCTCACCCCCAACTCCATTCTTTTTCTCGCCATCTTTGCACCTCGGAAATGTTCATGGGGTGATGCCAAATCTCCACTTTTTGCTACTTCTTCCTCTGCGCCTCCTCCAGCACTGGCTATTTGAGGCTGCCATTTCGCCGGGATGGGATGGCAGCCCTTCTCTCCTTCGGCCAGATCAAGAAAGCTGGCCTTGGCAATTGTACGACACCAACGGCGTTGAACTCTAGAGTGCCGCAAGACGGCATCGCAAAAAGCTGAACTTCGCCCGTCGAAAGGCGGCGGAGCTCTGGCAATGGCGACCGCATCAACAACTGCGGGGCCCGGGTTAACTGAAGCGGCGGTTGTTAAGGGATTTTGTATCGAAGACTTACCCGCCCCCGTATTCACCGACATGGCGATACCGGCGGCAGACATCACCGCACCTTCCACGGTAATACTTCATTGCTATTTTTGGCTTTTGCATTCATGTCTCTTTTGTGTTGCTCCTACCAACGGTCTTTTTTTCTTTGGCCGGCGGAAACTTGGATGGGCCACGTCTCCGGTGGCTCTCGGGGCTCATGCGGTCAGCCAACTGAACTTTCCTTCATCGGCCGGCCACTTTCGCCAACTTGGAGCTGCGGGCTGAGGATTGTCGGGTTCTTTGGCCAATGGAACCCCGGCCTCGCCGTAGTGCCGGCCCACGGCGATCGGGGCGCACCTCCCCGTCAGGCGATGGGCAGCGGCCACCGTCCGGACCTGGTGGGGCATGAAAAACCCGCTATCTTGGGAAACCCTCTGCCACCGGCCCAAGGGTGGGTGACTTCATGGGGTCAGCGGCGCTAATTACCCCACGCCGGCGTCGCCTTTCTGGCGCCAGCATCTACCTCCGGGCCCGGCTCCGGCGACCTGGCGCTTCGCCCTGCCGACTCCATTGTCTTCTCCTTCTCAGACTCCTCCGTGGCGCGGTCTCATCCTCCCGGCCATTGCTGCCGCCGGGACCCATGCCGCCCACTCGACAAAGGCGGGCTTGGTCCCCAAGGCGGCTTTCGGCGAAGGGCAGCGCCAGGCGGCCTCAGATGCTCCAAGGCGAGCGCCACTGCGCTGTGGCGGAAGCTTCGCCAGCAGCCGGCCGCCACCTCCACGGGGCGAGGGGCGGCCCCTGGCCACCTCGCCCCTCGCCGCCCCCGTCACCCTCTGCCGTGCGTTCGTGAGCTCTTCCGAGCTTCGATTTTCTGAACTCACTCGGCGCCCAGCCCACCTGGGCATGGGCAGACGGCGAGGCAAGGGGCCATCGGCATGGCCGGAGGCGGAAGCGGAACGATGGTGGCGAGAAGGCCCAAGCCGCCTGGTTACCATGCGAGCAGGCGGAGGGCGCGGTCGAGACAGCCGAATCTGGTGACCGCCGGAATCGCCACCATGCTCAAGGGCTTTCCGGCGTATCAAAGATGCACGGAATCTTTGGGCGTGGTCTTGGAAGCGCCCTCCTGACACCCTGCGATGCGCCTGCGACCAACCCGAGCCCGGGCGCTCAGGTGCCCAGCCCAGCCCGCTTCGGCGAGGGAGAACAGAAATTCTGATGACCGCAACCTTGGCACTTCTTGGGCAGTGCGGCCTTCTCTGGACCCAATGGCGGCAATGGAGCCGGCATCGTGGGAGAGCGCCGCCGAGCGAAGGCAGCGTCTGGCGGCTGGAACTAGTCGAGCGGTACCAAGTCCGTGATCGGTCATGGAGGTCTCCACCGGTGGCGGAGGAAGAAAACCGGCGACATCGGCGTGGGTGATGAATGAAGGTGGGCCGCCCTCCACTTTGCTTTTACTTCTTTGTCGATCAATCTTTTCTATCTGTATGAACACCGACAAACTTTAATTTGTAATGGATGTTTTTGGTTTTACCTTCATGCTTGTTTGTTGTGCTTATTTGATATTGCATGTTGGAATGGCTAAGCGACCAACTTAAAATTCAATTAAAGCGCGATTAGGCTTTTGAGTCGGAAACATCCGAAATTCTGTAGAAATGCATGCAACTAACCACAAATGTAAGTACAATATCCATAAATTACATAGAACTTAGGCAAAAAGCGACTTTGGCGTAATAGTCGTGCGAAGCACGAGAATAGTTTGCATCAAGATTTCTTGAGGGTTGTCATTGGTTGAAACCTTTTGAACTTAAATCATACGATCTTTTAGAATCGTACGGTGTGGCGCGGTGATAAGTTCCTAAGTGATCTTGGGCGGGCGATCCGCAGTGACAACCGGTGCTTCTAAAACCAACCCGAGGTGTCTGAGCGTGTTTGAGTGAGTGCCAAATTCACCTCGGTCACTTAGCCTTACAGACGGTCCTGAAGACTTTCCTTTAATCACCAAGGTTCGGGTTTGTGATGTCGTGATAACCATGCATAATTTGATCAATTTCAGCATCGCATAAGCAAATAATCGAGTGTTACTTGAAACACTTATCGGCTTATGCATTAGCGGTCCCAACAGCGGTTAGGCGACCGCCTAACTGGCGACCAACGAGCCTTGGACCCGGCCCCATGAGGCACGGCGATTCTTCATGCACTATTAGATTTTTCCTTTTGAATCGGGCTAAAGCTTTAAGTTTGACCCGTGCACATATCGACTATTGCAAAAGCGGATAAATACCATGCGGGGCCATACAATATAGATTATGACAACATAAGTCTGGCATGGGGTAATATTGGTTCCTCGTTTTGGCCTCCATGTTCGCCGTTTTCCAAAACCCGGCCCATGGCATTGTCTTGATGGCGAACTCGAGGAAGGTACTAGGCGGCGGTGCTTGCGTAGCGACTGCGGTGTACGAGAAACCGAGGTGTATGAACCAATTTGAGCACCGTGCCAATCGCTTCTGGTTGCCGTCCTTCGAACGATACGGGCATAATTATGGCAACAAGGGATTGCCAAAACAGGACTAATAGCATCAATGCCAACAAATGTCGTAGGACACAAAGAGAGTAATGACAAGCCGAAAATCTTCAAGATAAAACATTATCAACAACCAATGACCGCCCGATCGGTGGAGGGCGAGTCTATCCGGTGATCAAAGCAAATCACGGGTACTTACGTTTTCATGGATAAAACCTTATAACAACTCCACATTGTAGGAATTAGCCAATTCGGCCGTCCTCGATGGCTGCGGGACCGCCCAGTCGAGATCTGAGACCACCTTAAAGGCCCTCCCATCGGAGGCGGCTTATGCATCGGCATGCATCGAACTCTGCGCAAGACCGAGGTGCCTTGTTAGTGTTCTCTCGAGACCGGGTGGCATGGTATCGCTGAGCTTTCTTTGAGTATCGAGGCGTGAAGGCGGCGATCCGAACTTCTTCGGAGGTTGGCGTCTTCTTGCGGATGTCTTCATGGCCTTCCTCGTTGAAAAGCCAGGCAGCGAGAGCGAGCGATAGTTCGGAGGAGAACGACTTCGCCCATACACCAGAAGAAGGCGTCTGCCCATGTGCTTGATTGGGTGTGTGCGGAGTGACCATATGCAGTGGAAGTTCTTTAATCCAGGCCCCCGCTTGTGGAGTCGATCAAAGCGCCCTTGTCTTAAGGCCCTTCAACACCAATGCATTGTACGCTTCGACAATGTTACTCTTGGGGTGGGCGGCAAAGGCGAAGCATACTTTGGTGCCCATCTCATCACAAAAAACTCTAAAGCTTTTGCCTTTGGTGGCGGGTTCCATTATGGTGATAATCGGTTGGCAACTCCAGCGGTGAATATCCCATGCATAAATTTGTGGCGGCGAAGCCGTAATGCCATCTTGCCTCGACTTGACCGCTTAGTGAATTTGTCGATGGCGGCGAAAAGGTGGGTGAAGCCCCTGCGGCCAGAGCGGACCGGATATCGCCCCGGACATGACGGCCAAGAAGGCGGGATGGTTCTGACTTAGGCTGGTCGGTGGACTTACTGGCGAAAGCGACAAACCGCATGTCTCGCTGCTTCATGAAGCATCTGGAGGCGATGAGGCGATAAAATCATGGCGGCAACTGTAGATAGCGTTGACGGGACATATTGTAACACCCCAATTTTTGCTTTTCTTGCATTTTATTGGTATTTTGAAATTTTGAGAATTTCTGGAATTTATTTGGATTTATTTGGAATTATTTGAATTTATTTTGAATTAAACCATTTATCAAATTAATTAAATAATGGAAAAGTTAAAATAAATTTTGCTGAAAATATTTTATTTGAGTCACAAATGTCTTAAAAGATTTATGAAATTTTTCCGAAATTTTCCGATATTTTTAATGCCCCAAATAAATTATTTTAATTTGGAAATATTTTTAATCGAAAAGGATTAAAATCCAAATGAAACGATCTTGGGAATCTTTTGCGGCCCTTCGGAAAAACCCTAACGTGCGCCGTTCGATCTTCATCAAGCGGCTCTCCATCGCTACGTCACCCCTCGATTTCGTCCGGATTCATGCCGCGTCGCCGTGTGGGCCTCGGTTTCGCGA
Source organism: Guadua angustifolia (assembly GCA_036346375.1). Lineage (NCBI taxonomy): Eukaryota > Viridiplantae > Streptophyta > Magnoliopsida > Poales > Poaceae > Guadua > Guadua angustifolia. Next base: position 9,265 of record JAYEVE010001685.1, read on the forward strand.
TTTTCACGGGCGTCGAGGCCCTATTTAAGCGCCGCCACCGTGTCGTGATCCTCACCTCACGCCCACCCGTCCGTACTCATCCGCCTTGCGAAACGCGCCGCCTCGCCGCCGAGCTTCGCCAAAGTTCCGAGCTTACCGCCAAGAGTTCTTAGCGTCGTTAAAATCGCCGTCGGTGATTCTCCGCCTTGCCCGTGCCACCATTGGACTCGAGCGTCGCGCGTCGGAAGCATTACCGCCTGCGTCGCCGGAGAATCACGAACGCCTTGCGCCGCGTCGTCGTCCTCATCTCCGGTCAAGCAGCGCCGCCTCATCATTCTTAAGGTCGAGCTTCCGGCCGTCCGTCGCGCATCAACAATCCGTTCATCCCGTCGCCCAAAGCGTAAAGCCCATCTTCTAAACCCGTTAGATGCAAATCCGAGGGGCGCAGTCGTGCCACGTCGCCATCACCGCGCGTGCGTGCGGCAGGCGGACCCACCCGTCGACCACCTGCCGCACGCAGTCCCGGACGTGACGGCCGCAGACCCAATCGTCGGCGCCTTACGCCTTGTCGGCGTGGCGTCCTGGCCACGTCATCTTGGCGTCGCGGTGGGACCCACTTGTCGGAAAATAGCGGTCGGGCTGACATCAGCGAGCCCGTGTCACTCTCTGGTGGCGACCGTGTCACAGATGGCCAATAATTAATTTTCGAAAAAAAATATTTATTTAATTCGGTTTATTGATTTTAAATGTATTTTGAAACTTCAAATGCTTATAACTTTTGCGTTTTAACTCGATTTGAGTGATTCCAATTTCTATAAATTTGTAAAATTGTGATCTTTCTATTTATGAATTTTAATTGAATTTTTGAGCACTGTTTGCCCACTGTTTATTTATTTTATTATTTGTGTTTCGTTCTGCGTGAAGCGTTGAAGTGCGAAGGTTTCGAGGAGAGGTTCGACCGAGAGCAAGCTCGGAGCAGAATCGATTACTTTTTGAAGGCAAGTTGTGTTTGATCATGTTGGACCTATTAGAGCAAATTATTTTGATTTAAACTATTGCATGCTAATTTGATAGAAATGATTTTGAATAAGTTTTGGGATTAGTTAAATGCCTAAGTTGCTATATGCCACCTTGTCATATATAATTGTAGGCCATGAATCTTTTGTCACCCTAGGATATGGATTAATAGTTGGACTTTTATAATTTGCCAACATGGGTTGAGTAGGCCAAAGTAGTATGCTTATACCTTCGTGGACATTTCATGATTTTGGAATACCAAAGTGAATCTTGACTTAATGAGATATTGAACATGCTTTGTGAATGAGACATGTGTTATTGAGTTGATGATGTACGTGGTGCAATGGTAAAAGCAGGGGTGGGAAAATGATTTGGATTGGGGCAAATGGCAAGATTGTTTAGGTGGGCCAAGGGCCAGGCCTAGGCGTCGTATTTGGTTTTATTGGTTTTGGATAATTGAGATCACACTTGGTTAGTCTTGCCTCGGTCAACTAAGGACTTAACCTTGCGAGCATTTGAGTGAGTCTCTCATCTGACCACAAGCTCCGTAATGGGGCGGGCTTAGTGAGTAAAGCTGGGAAATCTATTCTTTAGTGTCGTGGTTC
>JAYEVE010001618.1:0-11116 GCA_036346375.1 Guadua angustifolia
AAGCAAGAAAGCATTAGAGTTTTCTTGGAGATGTATAGTGTAGGTTCTTAGTAAATAAAAATTGCTTTTTCTTGCCATTTAGAACAAATAAGGTGTTTATTTTGTAGCATCGATGCTCACCGATGTTTATTCACGGGTGCTTTTGTATATAACTATATCTAACTAATAGATGACATAACATACCTACAAAAAAAGCCGCTTTCATTAGATGAAATAAATTTTACATAGGTATTTGACGTGGCTATATTATCCACTACAAGAATCGCGATTTTTATCGGCCAAATGCTCGAAAATGGGGTGAATCCGGCGAAAACACGTTTTTTTGACTGCAACGAAAATAGACCGATAAACAAATTAGACGAAAATAAGGCATTTTTAATGCGGTCACCAAACAACAGTATATTTTAATCGGCCACCCTAACGATTAAAATAAAACCCGTCTGCTGGTCGACATGCCATGTCATACGTATTTTAATGGCCGGTGGCAAAAATCTTGGCAAAACCACTACCCGCTTGGAGAACCCGAGTATTTTTTCGACCCTGGCCGATAAATTTGACGAGCGATACTACCCCACATTTGCTCTTTTGACCATCGCGTGCGAAGCGCCGATATTTTAAATCGGCGGTCGGCGCGAAAAAATCTTGGGTTTGCCTAATCGCTTCTTTGTTCATTTTGAGAGAATAAATTACAGCTTTTACTGAAATTGACATACATGAAATATATTACTCGAACATTCACAAAATCATATTAACATCACATTCGCAAATGCATCACATTAATATCGCAAATACACCAACATATATATATATCCAAAACATATCACGAGTTTTATGTAGCTAGAACATACATATGCATCACATTAATATCACGAGTTTTATCACAAGTCTCCCATCCATCACAACAATGTACAATCCTAACTCTCGGGGTCGTTTGAATTATGGCCACTACCTCCGAGGCAAAAAGCCGTCGACATTTGGATTAGGAGTGTGCGAGCTTGAACCCTGACAAGTACACGGTGGTGGAGGCGGAAGCAGTTGCCTGCACGAAGGAAGCGAGAACCCTATAGAGTCATGAAATTTCACGTTAGTACACAATGAATATATATATATATGGAGATTCTGAATTAATCTAAAGCATATGTACCTGCGGTGCTTGCTCTGGTGGCAGGTACCCGTAGAACGGCTGAGGAGGCTGAGAACCCTATAGAGTAGTTATGAAATTTCATGTTAGTCTAGAATTACAAATATTTTTCAAACCGAATTAACCTAAAGCATAATTACCTGCGGTGCTTGCCTCGAGGTGGATACAGTAGACAGCGGAGGAGGTAAACGTAGGCAAGCGTGTTGAGTGCCCACGTTGAGTCGATTCTTGCATATAGTCAAAGTGTTAGATCCGCAATAGTAAAAATTAATCGATATGTTGAGATTTCAAGCTTTTACGAAGAGCTCCTGAAGTACACTGCGTTTGCCTTAAATCGCCATCTCCGCTCTGCTGCTATCGACTCACTGTTGGCTAGCCTCCTCACTGCTTTTGCGAGCACGCTCCTCGTACTCATGAACCTCGCATTATCCTGAGTAGCGAGAGCTGCTCGTGAGGACAAGACGCTCTTCCTTGGGACAGAGCGACATCGAGTCCACAACCCCGTTGAACATGGAGAACACCTGCAGAACATATATGAAACGGAAGGCATTAATAAAAAGGGGGATTATTTCACCTTCCATGTCGCTTGCCCCCACCACTCGGTATAGCGCGAGACATCGAGGTCCTCACTCCTCCGTTGTACTCCGGGCCGTGGCCGAGCCATTTCATCCCCATATTGCTCTGCATGCGACAATCTAAACAACGGTTTGAAGACATAAATTTCATCAAAGTAGGTCGAACAACTCACAATCCTCGAGTCATTGATGGGTGCCTGACTATCCAGCGACTCGGATCGATAACCGGTGTCGCGAAGATAAACATCAATGTAGCTCGGGCAACGCCACTTTCGACCTCTGTAATCCAAAGTTAGCGACATGCATTCAAAAGCGTCTTGAACTAAGGCTAGATACTTACCATGCGCCTCGCTAAGCAAAGGTGTCCATCCGCGCCATCTGGGTGCAACAAGGTCACCGCTCTGTTGTCTCGCTTCTTGTTGGACCTAGCAACAAAGTCACAGCGCCATGCGTGCACAAGTACACTGTAAGCTGGGCACTTCATCATCCAGGATGGGCGCTGGAGGTACTCATCCTCAGCAGTAGATCTTGGAGGCCCGAGCTTCTTGGTCATTTTCTCCTTTTTCACCTTTGTAGTAGGAACACACCTTGGATCGTGCATTGGACATCATGTCCTTCACGACCTTATGGGCCGCCTTGTTGAAGACTTTTCGGCCCTCTCTTGATTTTGAGGACATCCCGTCCTCCGAGCAGTACCTCTCCTACAAAAGCAATTATTAAGCTAGCAACATATCACTACAAATGAATGAACGTAAAGAGGTAAGGAACTCACCCAGAAATCGCGAAACCACGTCGGCAAGTCAGCACGCCTCGAGAGCCAACTTGTAGTGCTCCCACTTTAGGGCCCTGCGACACCGTTGATGGTCACGGACCGGGTAGTGGTGGCGGAGAGCTCCCAAGACCGCGTTAACTTGCGATCGCTGATGCCTACCCTCCCACGCCACGTCATCCTATTGCCTACAATTAATGAAATCAAACATGTTAGATTCTCGACAAGTTACTTTTTCAAAATGAGAAAACTAACTTACCAATCCCCATGGGGCCTGATCACCCTCCGCTGGTTAGGTTCAGCTCTTGGGGGGATGTTGTTGGATCCCCGGAACTTGAAAAATGCCAAAAATGAGAATCACAAGTCTAGGCATACAAAAATTAACATTGAAAACACGAATACCTGAAACGCTGTGAAGAAGGCGCCGCAGCGTCCTCTGGGATCTCTTCATCACCATCATCCTCCGCCAACTCTTCCGCTACCTCCTCCACCGCTGGTGCTACGTCCTCAGACTCGTTCGAGGAGTCAGAGGCAGACTCCTCCACCTCTGGTGCTACCTCCTCGTTGGCCTCTCGTGCCTGCTCCATGCACCCCAGAGGCTGCTGCGCCTCTGCCTCTGGACAGTCCCTTGGAAGAGGCTTTCCTGACTCCTCGAGGACTCCTGTCCACTGGACCCCTCACTCTTCCCCTTACCCCCACTCCTCCTGGAGGTAGATCTAGTGAGCTTACCAACAATCTTATCCTTGCGTGCTCGAACATCGCAAAAGTTTCAATAGAGTAAGATTACACATTTATAACAAATTATAGAAACAATGTGGAAGTAGTAAGAAATATAATTAAAGTAGTATTACAACAATAAGAGGATATGTACTTATCAAAACTCATCAGCGTCTCGAGGTTCATTGGTGACTCGTTGTCTAGAAAGATGTGTTTTCACAGAATCCCGATGTCATTTCTTTGATGGACAAGGCTCAACTATTAGGTCTATGGCATCGATGGCTACCTGATGAAGGTCATCCCCATGAGCAACCCGAAAAAGATCTTGGCGACCTTCTTCCCGGTAGACATCCGTTCTCATCGTCCATCGTATTGTCGACGTAGTCAGCATCCCCAGGAGGATATAACCGTTCACGTGGGTTAACTTTATATGCTACCCACCAAGCATGCAAGCTGGGATGAGGATAGTTCAGGTAGTACACTTGCTCAACCTGGTGAGCAAGCACGAAATTGTCGTGGCCTTGAAGCCTTGACTGGTGCTTGACCTCTGTCATGCCAAATTCGTTGACACGTGTGCCATTGTTAGGATCAAACCAATCACATTCAAAGAAAACTACTCTCAGTTCTTTAGACCCCCCAAACTTGTACTCAATTATGTTTTGAAGAACACCATAGTAGTTAATTACGCGTCCACTTGCATCGCACGCCTTAGTTACCACTCCACTGTTCACAGTGGCCGCAAGTGGACGTCTCGCTTCCAATGTTGCTGTTGGAAGCGAAACCCATTAACATCGTAACGATGAAGTTCCTTGCCGTAAGATGCGTGTGATAGCTGCAGAGTCATCATGGACGTCGGCATCGAGCATGCACTGCATAGGTTAAGACATCCTTACTAGGTGCAACGGAAATAATTTGAAGTTTAGGGTTAGAAAATTGGGAGGAGGATAAAATTACATGCTTTCGGAACCGACCAGCGAAACTAGGGCGTTGTTTAACCCTCGCGTCGTAGCTTATCCAAGCTGCTTACTAGTAGGTTGGCGAGCGATTTCAATGTTGTTGATCAAACAATCTGGCGTGACCGACCAAATGAGAATAGGTTCAGGATTACACAATTCAATACAAAATACTAATCGTTAGTTACTCAAATATTTTTCCATTTCATCCATGTTGGAGTACATATAAAGCAAAGCCGAGTTCCACTCTGTTGGTGACACCTCATGTGGAGTAGAAGCGCAAGCAGTTTACCCTTCCTCGAAAAATTTGAAGGTTACTCGGGGTGCTTCTTCTGCGATATGATACCGCGTTGTAGGGGCATTAACATTGTGCTCATGTCGAAATACGTACTTGAGAAGTCGATATCTCTTTTAGAGCATCGCCTCTGATGCACCCTTCAACTCGGCCTTGTTGCGTCGGTTCACGAGCTTTTTCAATTCTCTTTCCTTGCAATACATCCACAGATTGCACAGGTCCTCCAACCTCCGCTTCCTAGGGCAAATGCACCACAGATGTTGCATCACGTTCATAAAACCGGTGGGAATACTTTCCATTTTACATACAAGTACGTATTTCTCTCTGCAACTTTCGCATCATCTTCTTCGAGATTTCCTTAGCACATAACTGCCTATAGAAGTAACTAAGCTCGCAAACATTCTCCACAACTCATCCTTGAAGTAGCCACGAAACATTATGGGGAGAAGTCTTTCCATTATGATGTGGTAATCATGGCTCTTAAGCCCATTTAGCTTCCCGGTGCTGACATTCACTGCACGCTTTATGTTAGCTGCATAGCGATCTGGGAATTTAAGGGTTTTCAACCATCGGAATATCTGTTTCTTGTCTTGAGGTTTCACACAGTACGGAGCTCGTGGCCTGGCAATTCGTCCTTCAAGATCTTGTACGATCTCGAGCGCCGATCAATCACAAATCTCGGCTAAGTCTCTTCGTGCCTTCACATTGTCTTTTGTTTTGTCTTTGAAATCAAAGCACATGCTTACGATGCTTTCGCGACATTACGCTCTTGGTGCATCACATCTATATTGTCTGGCGAATCAATGCCGCACAATAAGGGAGCTCCCAAATTGCCTGAATATGAGTCGGTTGTGCTCCACTTTGAAACCTTCGAACCCTCCATCGTCTTTTACTACGTGCCTATGCGGCAGCTATCTCTCAACGGTCAAACACATCGGTGGGCCCTTAATATGATGGTGTTCTTTCGAATGCATTGGACATCCGCTGAAAGGGTGATTCGATGGTAGGAATCGTCGATGGCAATCAAAGAAACATAATTTTCCACCATGCGGTACCGGAATGCATCGAGTCATACATACAAATGGGACAACAAAGCCGACCATGAACACTCCAACCGGACCATATGCCATGCGGTAGATCGTGGACCGACCACGATGTATCGACCGCAAGGTAAAGTTTACTTTACCGTAGGCATCATATGCCTCTACCCTCTCCATAACTCTTTCAACTCTTCCATTAACGGCCGCATGAACATATTGAGGTGCTTCCTGGATGATCGGGACACGGAATCACAAGTGCTAGAAATATGTACTCCTCCTTCAAGCACAATGCGGTGGTAGGTTGTCGGCAAGATGAAAACCGCCAACAAGAGTCGGGTAGCACTTGTACTAAAAGGTGTGAACCCATCTGCCGCCAACCCAATGCGAACACTCCTAGGGTCACTTGCAAATTCGGGTCGAAGCGGTCCAATGCCTTCCACGCCTCGCCATCTGCTGGATGCACCATTACACCATCGATCTCACGGACACCTTCTTTATACCACCTCATATGCCTGGCTGTTTTTTTAGATAAGTACAGACGTTTAATCCTATCCGTGATTGGCATGTATCGGAGTTGCTTCATCGCGACTTTTGTCGTCACCGTTATCCCCTCATCATTTACCACCTCGACATATCTAGACTTGTTGTAGTACCTACAACGAGTGTCGTTGGCATGTTCCTTCCAAAACAACATGCAATTATCCTCACAAACATCAATCTTCTCATATTTCATCCCAAGGCCGGACAACATCTTCTTGGACTGGTACATGTCCTTCGGCATCTTATGGTTCGGCGGAAGGATATCACTAATCGTTGGACCATATCGTTGTAGCACTTGTTGAAAAGTTGTACTTGACTTCATTGACATGAGCCGTGTCACCGTCTGAGGCGGTCACCTTATGAACTCATGCAATTTCTCTTCCGAGGCCGAAAGGAGCCTATAAAATCTTTGCACCTCCGGCCCAGGCTCCTCTTCCGAATTAACCTCAAACTCCCTACCAATATCATTGAGCATCTCATCCATCCTGTCTTCATCCTCATGGTCCGACTCAACAATGGGCTCCGCCTCACCATGTTCGCACCATATCAAATAGTCGGGCATGAAACCAAACTTGCACAGATGCCGCTCTACATCCGACTTCACGTGGTAAGAATAGTTGCGGCACTTGCTACACGGGCACTTTGCGACACCACCAGCAGCCCCTGTGAATGCATGGTCCACGAACGCCTGTGCGACGACGGCCCATTCTCTTGAGTGCGCCCCAGTCTTACTCCAACCATCATACATCCACCTTCGATCATCACCCATTCTCGAATCTAAACACATGCACCGATATCAACCACAGCGGCTTAGTTGCGAACAAGGGCTCTACTGGGAAAGATAGGTCCTAAACCCACCAAGAATGGATGCGAAGCGGTTTATGCCGAGCCTTACGGCGACGAATTTGCAGCATAACCCGTGTTCTCCGAATGCACACCCAGTCTTGGTGTATCGGAGAACAACTGGATCATGCTGCCGAGATTCCGTTCGGACCGTTGGGCTCGTCATAAATCCGACATATGCTCTAGCGTCCATTCCTAGGCTGTCCAAATTAAACTGTCCAAATTAAACTGGACAATTCCGGAACGGCACACCTCACAAGTAAATGTGAGACGCGTCGTCCCCGAAAGGGTGACGCTTAGGCTTGGCTGACAAAATCAATTATACTTAATTAAATCATGTTCTACCGACTTTAACCCCTAACTAATCATGGTCCAAACAAAATAAAATATAGATTTTCGTCGGCTCGCTGCTTGGCCGACGAAAATAGCCCTACTTAATTAAGAATTAATAAAGCAATCATCTAATTAACTACTCGGCCGACGAAAAACTCACCTCGCTTGACGGCGTTGCGGAAGGCGGTGGCGGTGCGGTCGGGCGGCGCGCGTGGGCAGGCTGGCGTGGCGAGATGGCGCCTGAGGAGGCAGCGGACGACGCGTCGCGTGCTGAGTCGGTGTGGACGGAGGCGGCGCAGCGCCAGGCGGCGAGACGGACCTGGCGCTGCACGACGCATGTGCGAGCGCTGAATGAAGCGAGCAACAGGAGCGGGCGAAGCGGCAGCGAGGCGTCGAAATGTTTCGAAGTCTCGGTCACGGGATTAACTCGCTTTATTTTCGTCGGCCAGGAAAGCCGACGAAAATAAGGCCCACGTGGCATGTATGGCCGACGAAAATAAGATCCTTTACACGTGGCAACATACGAATGGGCAACCACTCTTTTTCGTCGGCCACGTAAGCCGACGAAAATAGTTTCAAAATAGCTACCGCTCTGGCCGCATCTGAAATTGAGGTTTTTTCGTCGGCTTATCTGTCATGGCCGACGGAAATAACTGTAGTTTCGTCGGCCAGTCGCTTTAACCGACGAAAATAACTCTTTTTTCGTCGGTTTGGCCTGTACCGACGAAAAAAATGTTTTACTATCGTCTGCTCGAAATATGCCGACGAAAATACTTTAGGCTGACGAAAAAATATCGTTTTCCTGTAGTGATCTCTCTTTAATAAGCTCCCGTGTATATGCAAGCCATTTTGCATATCCGGTCCAGCGATGGAACCGAACGAGTAGATAGAAAAAAAACATGAAGGAAATCGGTTTTGAAGTAATTAATTAAGTTGGTGTGTAGTATTAATCTTTAGCATAGATATATATATATTAACAAATGCTAGTGTTGGTTGCTGAATTAAGTTACGCGCGTAACAACAACGCATAGTGTTAATACTAAACTCTACACATATTCATTTCCGATAAAAAAAAAGTTTACATACTCATTCGATCACCAATATATGAGTACAATTTCTTCATTTGTTACAACTAATACATAATCAGGATCAGCAAAAGAGACATGGCAAATAAAGGTGCAATTGTCTTTTCTGTTCATCTCCGATCCGTTGGCTAATTACAACATGCATGCACCGGCGGCGGCGCCTACTTCACGCACGACATGTAGAAGAATCGTGTCTCTATCTGTCTGCTTTTTTACGTTGGGAACTACGGATTAGCTCCGATCGTTTGCAGTAGTAGTGCTTTGCGGCTCATGCATGTTCATATGTTCATATGCATGTTGGCCAGCATGCAGCTTTAATTGGCATGGGAATACTTATCTTATCTACACAGATACAGTCCCCTATCAATCTTTTTTCCCCTTTTATTATATTCCCTTGGAATTATAGATACCAGTCATTGGGCTACAGATATAATTGTTAATTTATATAATGTTTGACATTTGTGGGCATTTATAATGAATTTTTTATGCTTTGAAATATGAAAAAAAAAATCCGAATTTCCATTTTTTATATTTTATCAATGCTTGTGTTATTTTATTTCGTAACTTGCATATATTTAGGTACCAAATTAATTAGATTGTTTAATTTATATATATGTGGGTAGAATAGTTTTTTCAAATTAGATTTTAGATAAATCCATCTGCAATTCATATATAGTTTGTAATATATGAAAGAAGGTCTTCTTTATCCTTCAAGAAACAAACTCCTACTTGTTTGCTATTCGACCACTGTAGCTCTTTTCTTTCCACTTCAAACAGAATTAATGTTCTTCGTGGACTCAGCCTTAAGGGAAGCCCGTTGTTTATATATATTATCAAGATCTCAAATGTAAATTGCAATTCGCTTGTCGTGCATGTTGTACACCATCAGGATTGGCAATCTTCAAGAGTGGAAATTTTTTGAAATAAGGGTAGGAGCTCTACCAATACATTAAGAGGAAAGAGAAAGTACATGCATGAAGAACAGGCAAGGACTGAGGTTGGGAATGCAGAAGCAAAAGGAAGAAAGAAAAGAGATAGAAGGATATATAGGCCGGGCGAGAGATACACTTGGAGTGGAAATTGGAAAGACGTGCTTTTCGTGATCACTTCCGATCGACCACTGCATGCTTTGATCTTGAGCACCAACATTCACAAACTAAGCTGGTTGATTTACTGCTACTATGACAGGTCGAGCGGCTAACCCAGCTTGACAGTACAATCGGAGTTGCTTGTATGCCCCTTAGGGTTTGTCGGAACCGAAGTGATAAACAGCACACATAATGCCTAAGCTAAACTCATGAAATCGTGGGAAAATTGTGTTCCGGTGCTTAACCTCCTATTTTGTAATTGTTGCTTATACTTTTTAAAACCAAGATAATTGTAGCATATTAGTCATTACCTAGCTATATCACCCTAGCTATCTACATATTTTGCTGTGCAAGCATATGGCCATGTGTTGCATTCGTTTGTCCTGCTTGCGGGCTTGAGCCAATACAACACTGGATCCAGGTCGTCCCGTGCATGTACACACGTCGTCACCTAATATTATATAGAACATGCCCATCACTATTGGCATGTCTTTGCACCAGACTCACAGAAACGATGAAATTAAGATCAACTATATATTGACTATATATATATATATATATATATATATATATATATATATATATATATATATATATATATATATAGGAAAATGAAAGCATACCCCTAGGAGTACATACTCCCCCTGACTGCATGCGGTTAACTGGTTGATTGTTACAACCGCACTCCATTTTCAGCGACAAAAGTGTTCACGTGTGGCTAGATAAACTGAATTGGTTACACAGGCATGCAGCACTTAACAATCCACCTTTGGCCAACACGCATCACAAAGTTAATCAACGGAATACAGATATGGGAGTACGTATTTGGGAGTACAAAACGGCCTTCCTATATATATATATATATATATATATATATATATATATATATATATATATATATATATATATAATGTGAAAATTACTGCAAATCATTTGAAAGATCATGAAAACAAACAGAAAAGAATAGTGCAAAACATTCTAAAAATTACCTATTATGCTGATTGACTTTTATATCCTTCAAAATTTGAGTTTCAACTTCAATATTTGCAGGTTGATAGAGGTCACAAACACAATATGGTAATTTTTGAGAATTTTCAAAACTTCTACAGGTGGTTTCATGAGTTTTCATGAAATTGGTGGTTTGCAGAATATTTCCTATATATATATATATATACATATAAACATGCATATGGAATTTGCTTTCCGGAACGTATGATATATGCATGCAATGCATCGAGGAATTTAATAAATACCAGTTGAATGTTTCCTTATGAAGTATAGGTAGTCTAGCTTTGGAAAAGAAAAAAAAAAGGATCCAAAACATGGTTTGAGTCCAAGTCCATCCATATACGAAGCTGGTTAGAAATCAGTTGAACATATCAATTAAATCCCTGCCATAGATTAATTGCACCAATCAGGGAATCAAATGATCAAGATTAACGTGGAATGTTTCCTTTTTCTTGGATTAACGTGGGAACTTCTGGCCCTCTTTTGTTTATGATAATTTCTAGTTTTTTTTCTAGGATTAACATAAGGCTACCAAAGGAGCCTCCAATTAGTAAAAATAAAGATAGTTATCAAGATATGAAATGCGTGAAATATTATATTTACAAGTTTATGTTCCTCCATAGTAAGGAGGGGGCAGTGACAAGATAAACATGTGTGGAGACAACGTCAAATTGGTAGATGAATTAAACTACATGACCATATATATTAATTATTACGTGTGTTTTTTAA
>JAYEVE010001513.1:0-10863 GCA_036346375.1 Guadua angustifolia
AATGAGAACAAAATATTCACGGTAGCAGACAAAACACACAGTGAACATAGCAATGCAGTATGAAATGTGTTAGCAGGTGTCAGTAACTCAGGATGGAACACTCCAATCGTTGTAAAGTATAAACTCCAGAAAACACAAATCCTTGTGTAAGAATGTACTTCGTAGATGTCCATTTTTCAATTTCCCCAAAAAACCAGCATGTAAAAAGAAATCACAGAAATGGTAAATGGATAAATGATAAATACCATTGGAAAACCACGAGCAACTTTTGCTTGAAAGAAGGAATCATGGACCACCGAAATATGAATGCTCAGCAACCTTGAAGTTGGATACACTCTTGAACACACACAGCATGAGGCAGTGTGCCGAGTCCTACAGTGATCATCAAAGTTCTCCAAGCAATCTAGATGGGCACCGCAACCAGCAATTGGGCAAAACAAAGTGCTGCAATAGTTTTAGACACATGATCAAATCAATAGAACAGCGGAATAAGAACAAAGTATTCTTGGTAGTAGACAAAACACACAGTGAACATAGCAATGCAGTATGAAATGTGTTAGCAGGTGTCAGGAACTCAGGATCGAACACTCCAATCATTGTAAAGTATAAACTCCAGAAAACACAAATCTTTGTGAAAGAATGTACTTCATAGATGTCCACTTTTCAATTTCCCCAAACATTTAGTGATTGCAGACCACCAAGTTATGCATCCGATGCAAATATGCATAGACATAGGACGCACTGCATCAAGAATTATTAGGCAACAGGCACAGCCAAGTGTGACTGAATATGTGAATTTCTAGATGCTTTCTTCTATGATCCAATCTTTACAAGATACAAATCTCTATAAAATAAAACAGCATGAAATAGAGCTATAATCATCAGTTTGAACAAAAAGGCCATGTAAAGATCACTGCTTACTTTGCACTCGCCACTTCCATCTTCTCGAGCTGGTACCGGTCATCTTCCGAGAGATCCAGAGCGACCATAACAAGAAGCATCCCACACTTCAGGAGGTAGAATGAACATGCTAAGTAACAAAACACGCTACCTGAAGAGACTTCACTCCATCAGGGTACACAAGCTAATCGATCATGGCTCCCGTGGGAAATCAAAGATTCACCGTACCGCCCACTAAAAACAAATAGCGCATATCTTGCACTCCACGAAAGTATTCCAAAAAATCGTATCACCAAGGCGGAGCAAGAGAGGATGGGTGGGGGCTCTGCGTACGTACATGCTTGGCGAGGAGTTTGCGCTCCATGTCGTCGCCGGCGGCAAAGAAGGGATCGTCGGGGGTGCGCCGCTGCCCAGAACCGTAGCACTGGCCTCACCGCCTCCTCCTCGCCGCGCGTGCGCACCTCCATGGCCTCGGCCGGCCCATGTGTCTAGTTTAGCAAATCAAAAGGAAAAATTACAAAAAGAATTATGCAGAAGTTTGAATATTAGTTGATTTACTAATTAATTGGCTATCTTCACGATAATAACATTAATGCACCAAAGGTAGTGGCTACATATAACCAATCGCTTTCTTGATTTTGCTACTCGAGTGTGCGGCTACGGTTTAGTTTTCTCCAGTACTTTAAACAGCCTTGAATGGTCCCTTTTGTCTGCCCACCCGTTCCACACATTACTCCTTAAAGAAAACCGGGAAACACCAAAAAAAGAACCCTCCCAAACAAACTCCCGTGAAAGGGTGTGCCTTTTGAAGAATTCAAATGACTTGGGAAATTGATGCTTATCAACAAGGTGCTGCTGCCGACTTTTGTAGCTCTTCAGCTTCATCCCACAACCCTCCACCAACATTCATACTGTTTCAGAAATTGCATACATCAGTTCGCGAATGGTTATCGAAGATTAAGGGAATATACAAGTATCACATCCGCAAATTTGTCAAAGAGTCAAATGCCAATTACATATGGAGATCTTCACCAGCAGGATCAGGAACATGTGTGAATGCTAATTGATGCCGTTGCTGACTACTATACTGATAATTCTAAGCTGCTCAGCCTAAAAATACAATTTACAGGTAATTCTATGTTTGCGCAAAATTGGCTGCTGTGTAATCCAAAAAAATCAGCATGCAAAAAGAAATCACAGAAATGGCAAATGGATAAATGATAAATACCACTGGAAAACCACGAGCAACTTTTGCCTGAAAGAAGGAATCATGGACCACCGAAATATGAATGCTCAGCAACCTTGAAGTTGGATACACTCCTGAACACACACAGCATGAGACAGAACCCCGAGTGCTATAGTGATCCTCAAAGTTCTCCAACCAATCTAGATGGGCGCCGCAACCAGCAATTGGGCAAAACAAAATGCTGCAATAGTAGACAGATGATCAAATCAATAGAACAGCGGAATGAGAACAAAATATTCACGGTAGTAGACAAAACACACAGTGAACATAGCAATGCAGTATGAAATGTGTTAGCAGGTGTCAGGAACTCAGGATGGAACACTCCAATCGTTGTAAAGTATGAACTCCAGAAAACACAAATCCTTGTTAAAGAATGTACTTCGTAGATGTCCACTTTTCAATTTCCCCAAACATTTAGTGATTCCAGACCACCAATTTATGCATCCGATCCAAATATGTATTGACATAGGTCGCACTCCATTGAGAATTATTGGGCGACAGGCATAGCCAAGTGTGACTGAATATGTGAATTTCTAGATGCTCTCTTCTATGATCAAATCTTTACAAGATACAAATCTCTAGAAAATAAAACAGCATGAAATAGAGTTGTAATCATCAGTCTGAACAAAAAGGCCATGTAAAGATCACTGCTTACTTTGCACTCACCACTTCCATCTTCTCGAGCTGGTACTGGTCATCTTCCGAGAGATCCAGAGCGACCTAAACAAGAAGCATCCCACACTTCAGGGGGAGGTAGAAAGAACATGCCGAATAACAACACGTGCTACCTGAAGAGACTTCTCTCCATCAGGGTACACAAGCTAATCGATCATGGCTCGTGCGGGAAATCAAAGATTCAACGTACAGGCCGCTAGGAACAAGAAGCGCGTATCTACTATCTAGCACTCCACGAAAATATTCCAAAAAATCGTATCACCGAGGCGCAGCAAGAGGGGCAGGGTGGGAGCTCCGCGTACGTACGCGCTTGGCGAGGAGCTCGCGCCCCATGTCGCCGGCGGCGAAGAAGGGGTTGTCGGGGGCGAGCCGCCGCTGCCCAGAACCCTAGCCCCGGTCCCGCCGCCTCCTCCTCCTCCTCGCCCCGCGCGCGCACCTCCATGGCTTGGCCCGGCCCCTGTGTCAGGATCCCTGGGAAATCCGAACCAGCATCCAATTCAATAAGCCAAATCCCAGAGATCACAGAAAGGGGAAAGCAAAAGAACACAAATGAACTCGGAAGAACAAAAGAAGTCTTCTCTAACAAGCTACTAGGAACTCCACCATATTGTTGCCGATTTTGGGAGTGACAGCGACAGCCTCCCTGCTGTGGAGACTGCAGAGCGTCACTGGTCTTTCTCACCGCCACCGTGCTCTCTGCCAGTGACGCCGTGACCACAGCCCGCTCCTAGACCAGTGATGGCGGCATGGACAAAGAGAGACGGCAGCGCGAGGAAAGAGGATAAGGCGGCACAAGGTGATCGGAGGACGTGTCAGCGACGGGGATCGGGGAGGGGAAGCGTGACGCAGAAGGTGAGGGCGACGAGGAGGCGTCGTCGTCCATGGAGGCGCGGTAGGGGAGGGGGCCAAATGCGCCCGTCCCGATACATGGCGCTGCCAGCCACGACGTCTCCCACTTTTCTCTCTCCGCCGCGTCGCTATGGCCAGTTCCACTCGGAACCACGTCGCCGGAGTCTAGATACGGGCGGATCTGGACCATGCCGCACAGTCCCCTCGTTCCCTCTTCGCTGGTGCGCGTGACCCTCGGCGAAAGGCGAAATGAACGTGATGAGGGGCGAGGAAGCGGCGAGCATGAGTAGCGACGGCTCGTGTTGGATAGGAAAAGAAGCCGCGAGGAAGCCTGCGCAGGGGAGGGAGGGGCGCTGGTCCTAGGCTGTGGGGCTTCCGGCGAACCGCTGATGGCGGTGGCCTGTGACAGATGCGAGACGGAACCGTCGAGGGCTTTGGGAGGGATTGGGGCGCGGGGCAGAGGTAGGGTAGGGAGGGGGAGCGGAAGGGGATGAGACACTAGCGATACAGCGGTAACGACTCATCACAAGGATGACATGTGGGCTCCAGTGTAGGGAGGACCACCCATCAGCCACGATCGACACGAAGGCGGCTACACAATCGGCAGTCACGGGCGCAGCTGTGTAGGTTGTGCGTGAGGAGCTCTCCCCCGTGTGGGCCCACCAGGACGGCTGTCGATCAACCAATGCCTCCACGCTGCCTCAAAATGCCGTGAAACGCGGACGTGCGAGCAAACCGCACTACCAGAGCATCTCCAACAATGCCCAAAAATCATTCCCAATATGTGATTTAAGGATTAATTGAAAAAAATTTAACTCCAACAGTGCCGCAATCGTTCCCTAACATTTTCGCACGCCCAAAACCTGACCCCGTTGTCCTCAACTTCCGCGCGCTTAGCGGCTCCCAATCCTCCCTTCAAGCACTCCCGAGGCGAAATCGCTATGTTCAAGGCCATTGGAGGTCTTCCCCACCCCATCATTTGCAGAGGCTCGGTGGAGCGGTGGGCTGCGGAGGCTGCGTGGAGGTTGCTCGCAGAGCATGGCGGTGCCGTAGCTGCGGATCTACTACGTGCTTGACCCGTGAACCTCGTCGGAATCCTCTCCCCGTGGCTTCGGGCATTCTTGCCTTCTTCCCGCACCAGACGCCCTCCGCTTCCACCTTCCCAAAGCTACCCATCGAATCAAACGTCCAATCCTTTACAATTCGCCGCCCTCCAATCCAATCGCCTCTATTCCGCTGCTCGCGACGCCGGATCGAAGATGTCGTCGCCTACCTCTTCAAGTACATCATCATCAGCGACGACAGTCCGTCTCCTCTTCCTCTTCCTCCCGAATCTTCTTTGTTCCTTTGATTGATCCCTCCCGCCCATGCCGGTATGGGCCGTGGGTGAGGCCGATTCACGCAGTTGGTTATTGTTTCTTACGCTGCCGCCGAGGATCTCTTTCTGCTGACACCAAAAGCGTGATGTAGGGTTTTGATCATAACACACCGGACGAACACCGGTTCGAGCTTTTGCGCGTGCAGCGTACCGATTTGACTGAACAATCGACAAGGAGAACGTGAATCGTTAAGGCCGATACCAAAGTCTTTGGTCGGCCTAGATCGATCGGCTCAAGCCGATGGAGCGTAAGGTAGCAACTAGCCGATGAGGGCTAGTTTGGAAGGGTAAAAGGCGATAAACTCGAGAAGGCGTCTGCGCAAAGAAAACAGAGCAAATCGAGACTGGATAAGAGTCAACGAAGAACAATAACC
This sequence comes from Guadua angustifolia, assembly GCA_036346375.1. Taxonomy (NCBI): domain Eukaryota; kingdom Viridiplantae; phylum Streptophyta; class Magnoliopsida; order Poales; family Poaceae; genus Guadua; species Guadua angustifolia. The sequence goes on from JAYEVE010001513.1 coordinate 5,423, forward strand.
GATGCGCAACTCGTATTATTCGACGAAGACTATACAAGACTTGAGTACAAGACTTGAAGAGGATTGTTCTAATCTAAACCTAATGCAGAAGGTAAGAAGTAATGTGTAAACTTGTGGGTTGGCTCTGGCGTTCTTTCTTCGCTTACGACCTCTTATATAGCCTATAGCCGACCAGAGTTCTGATAGAATACGTTTGACAACTAGTATCCATATCGGCCTCTCCTTTCCAAATATGATGAGTAGTATCTGGGTCGGTTTCTTCTTTTCCAAATTTGATAAGCAGTATCCATGTCGGTCTCTTCCTTCCAAACCGATTTTCCGAGATTTTCCTAAGTTACATTCTTTCCATGTTTCGTTGACGGTGCACCGCCAATGTTGACCATACTTGCCAAATTTGGGTGCAAACATATGCCCCCATTTTGGGAGATAACTTGTTATCTTCCAAAAATCTCCATTATCGGCTTGTACTTCATCGGCTATTGGACATTAAGTAGCCGATACACACTCACTCCCTCGTGCGGTCAATTCATAGGCGGATGAGTACCTCCATCTCGAGCCCTTGTTACTTTGAAGTTGCATGCGTCGGGATCACCGAGGTTCTTCATTCATAGGTTCCTTTCCTGCGTGAGCGATGGACCATGTTGATCGAAAAAGGGTTGACATCCTCTTTCATGGCTGGCTCCTCTATGAATTGTAATCGGCTATCTTCTAAAACCGATTGTATATTGTCTTCATTATTCTTAAATTCATTTTTGAAGCCATTATCATTAGAGAAACGACTTTCGTGAGCCGATACTCGGTGTGAGGTGACTTAAATTGGTGAATTCATGCCCGCCGAATCTTTCCTTTAATGGGGAAATTAACCCATGGAAAGCCAAATCGGCTAACTGATTATCGGGCAAAGTTACACTAAAACACCGATTCCTAACCTTCCTGAATCTCTTAATGTACTCAATTGCCGATTCTCCGATTACGCTTCTGACGGAACATAGGTCGAGATTCGCAACTCTAGATTCCGCAAAAGAAATATTCATGGAATCGGTTTTCCAAATCGTTCCAAAAGTGAACCGAATTTGGAGGTAAGTTTGTGAACCATGTAAATGCAGTTCCTGACAAAGACAAAGGAAACAATCTGATTTTCAGCTCGTCGGACTGGGCTGCTTCGCCACACTGGCCGATGAATCGTCCGACGTGCTCAAGGGTGGTGACACAGTCATCTCCTGAAAACTTGGCAAAATCAGGGATCCTATAATTGTGTGGATAAGTCATTCGATCTATGTATTCTGGGTACGACTTCCTATAGCCGATTACCTTGCCCTTGGGCTGCAAGCCGAATTGATCTTTCAGCAACGATGTAATTTGGCGAGACGATTAGTTCGTACTACATACTAGTTTGTATGATTGTATTACTGTGCAGTATCATTTCTGATTGATATGTTTGAAGCATATAGAGTTATAGGCTGTATGAGACGTGCCGGCTGGATGTTTGATTTCTGCTTCTTAGTTCATGGTATTTCTGCTTTGGAATAATAAGTGTTGTAGAACAGAGCTGTTATCTCGGTGCAATCTAGAGCATACATGCTGCAAATCTTTATTTGCATTTGCTCATAGCTTTCCAAGACGAACATTGGTGCCACAACTAGAGATTGGGCATCAGTATTATAGATTATGGGTATCCTAGTAGCGATCAAATTTTGATTGCTGGAGACTTTCGATACTGCAACATCATGAGGAGCTATTCATTATGTGCTTTATTTCCATCTTAATCATCTATGCAGACTAAGCCAATAGGAGCTAGTTATTTATCCCATGTAATGGCTTATTATGGCAACTATAGTGCTAACCATCAGTTCATATGACCAGTGATACGCAGATCATAATGGTCCTACTTTTATTTTGCTGCAGACCATTTAACTATCCTTTCCATACAGCATTGATGCTGTGATGTTCCTTCCACCCTCTGAGTTGTATAGAATGCATTGCTCATACCAATGTTCTGAAGCCTGATTTAAATAGATGGATGGAACTGATCTAGAAAATCCAACTTCTAGAGGTTCGCCTCAGAAATTTAGCCGTCGTTCAAGTAGTCGGCGTTCTCAGAAATCAGCAGGAGATGTTGATTCATCTCCTAATGTATTACCAGACAAAAGAAGCAAATCAAAATCTTCGAGGCAGGAGCGCGCTGATGCTGACAATAAAGATCCCTATAAGGCAAAAAGCCATGAGCAGAATATTGACGCAGTGAATGAAAAGTCCAATTTTCTAGGATATGAGATTTATTCTGGAAAGCTGATTCTTGATAAGAAAAATAAAAGCCCGTCACATGATGATGGACCTGTGAATGAGAAAGTCAATACTGTTGATGCAAGAATCACAAGCAAAGCCTTGATATGGGGTTCTTCCATACTCCAACTTGATGAAGTTGTATCTGTAAGTATTAGATAATATGTCACATCTCTGTTGTTATGTTGCTCATTTTACCATGCATGTGCACCCTTCCCCAATTATATGTCTTCTATCTATATTGGCAGGTATCATGTAATCCATGCGTCCCACATTTTACTGTACATGCATACCCTACCAAGAAGTCTTTCTTTGGAAAGACTCAGAGAGTTGAGAAGGACTTCCAGTTTGCAGCCTCTACATTAGAGGAGGCCATTTTGTGGATAACATGCTTTGCTGATCAGCACATCTACATTAATATGTTGTCTAACCCTGCAACATCAAGTGTTAACCAGGACCTGGATATGCCTTTTAGTGAGGATTTATTTGATCAGCTAGCTATTAAATGTAAATCTCCACCAAGACTACTTGTTATATTGAATCCTCAGTCTGGGAATGGTCGACACGAACGACGAAGAAAAATAGATGGCGCGACGGGAAAGGGGCCCACAGTGACCAATTTAAAGATTTTTTTTGGAAAAAGAAGGGAGCTGTTGGAGGATGGACTTTTTTTTTGGGAAAAATATTTTTGGGAATGTCCCAATCTAAAGGTATTGGAAGTTAGAATATTGGATACTGTTGGAGATGCTCTTAATATCTCCGATTCCATTTTCCGCATCTTTCGAAGGTTTATATACCCTTAGAGCATCTCCAACAGTACCTAAAAACCATTCTTAAAATATAATTTAGGGATTGATTGAAAAAAAACGGACTCTAACAGCTCCTCATTCTTCGTCCCAATATTTTCGCTCGCCCAAAAAACCATCTCGGCGGCCTCATTTTTCCGCACGTCTCAGGCGCTCCCAATCATGTTTCGCTCGCCTACCTCCTCCCTGCCCCAATCGAGCGGCTCCTTCTCCCCCACACACTTCGAATCGACGCACCACCGGAGGGGAGCCAAGCCCCGGGGCTGCTACAGTTGCGGGAAGGGGGGCGGCTTCTGGAGTCGCGGGGACAAGGAGGCGTGCTTCGCCTGCGGCGCGCGGTACTGCGCGGGGTGCTTGCTCCGGGCGATGGGGTCCTGCTGGAGGGCCGCAAGTGCCTGGTCTGTATCAGGCGGCCGGTGGCCGAGTCGAGGCGGGACGCGCTGGGGCGAGGCTCACGCGTGCTGCGGCGGCTGCTCAGTGCGGCGGATGTGGAGCTCGTCATGAGGAGCGAGCGGAAGTGCGCCGCGAACCAGCTGCGGCCGGACGACATGTATGTGAACTGGAATTTTATCTCCGCATCTGTGACGTGTCGCCTTTTTTCCTATGTCATCACGTATGATTGCATCCAGTGAGAATTTTAGTTTTGGTTAATCGGAGTTTGTGTTGAGCATACTGGTTAATCGGAGTCTCCTGGCGGCGCGATCGCCGAACAGGAAAAAAAACACAATGGTGCGATGGAACAGACTGCAAAACCAGGACCATCGGGACCGAGTCACGATATTTTGGGGGAAAAAATTAGGAACGGTTGCAGTATGGTCTTTTTTTTGGCCCAATAACTTTTGGGAAACTCCCAATCCAGGATTATTGGGAGTCAAATTATTGGAAACTGTTGGAGATGCTCATCTCCAATAATACTCTCTAAAAATCATATTTACAGAACTTTTTAAAAAAATACCTCTCCATATCTCCTTCCTCTCCAACAGCACTCTTCATATCACATTCTCTATTTTCTCTCTCCTATACTCTAAGCATATTCCACATAACAGTCATAACAACAACCGTTTTTTTACCGGTAAATTCAAACAACTATATTTAAATATGAAAATTTAAAAATTGAAATTTATTGTGACGGCCACATTTAATGTGCAATTATAGAATGGAATACTCAACTGAGTTCTTTCCATGGTGATTACATGTGATAGACAAATTCTGCTTTGAAAGAGTTCTGCTCGGTCAAATGATCAATCAAAACGGCATTTGGTATACAAGCTACTGACAAGCATAACTGACAAACAAGCACATGAAGGTTTAGTTTGCAAACCAGGAGAAATCAGTGCATTAGCAAAATCATAAATAAAAGGTCAATTAAACATCTTTGTTGATGACATTTTCTCACATTTTCTATCAATCGAATACTCCCACCATGAAGGTTATTAAAAAATATGAAATATTATTTACACACTGTCGACATTTGTTACCGACAATAATGAAAAGGGTGCTACGCGCTGGACCCAAACTCGATGGTAACACAAGAACACCCGATGTATACAGGTTCGGGCTCTCGCGATGAAGATAATATCCTAGTCCTGTGCTCTGGAATTATATGTGGTTAGCTAATAGCTGATGAGATATTGTATGTTTGAGGTGCCTCACCCCCTCCCTTTATATAGTAGAGAAGGGCGGTTACAATATTGAGTCCTACTCGGATACGAAATAGGGGTTTCTATCCCGAATCCGTATTGGTTTGGATTACAATCATCCCCGCTTAATACGACTCGGTTTCCTTAACTAAGGTCTATCTCGATTCTTCACGCTTTGCTCAAATTTCAAAATGTTTCAAGTAGATTTCATCCAATGCGGATGGCCCAATTTCTCCTGGTCGGGCTTTATTGGATCGCTGGTGGACCCTAGGATATATATATCCACAAGAGCCCCAGAAGTGCTTCATGATCGAGTGCCTTCCAATTTGCTAAGCCTTCCGAGTGCTTTTAGCCGAGTGCTTGTCGTCGGGCAAAAGAGGTCACGAAGAACTCGCCAATTCTCTTTATTTTGAGTCAGTCTTTGTCCGGATTACGGTAGTGACTCTTTGTATGCTTCAAGCATTTATCTTCAAAAATCATCTTTCTAAGACTGACTTCGTTCTTGACGTCAGCGCCTTTTGACCTAGCATGAGGCATACCATAAGAGGATGTTATTTCTGGAGTGATACCCATTTATTCCGCGCGTCACGGATTTCTGGCTTTGGGCCCATCTTGGGGCATACCACTTGTTAACTTGATTCTTTTGGGCCATCTGCAATTATGTACGTCGTGCGATTCTGCTACCACCCTAAAATGCTCTCTAGGCGGTTTG
>JAYEVE010001549.1:0-11368 GCA_036346375.1 Guadua angustifolia
CTGCTCTCTCTCCCAAAGAACGACGCCAGCGCCATGCCACCGCCTTCCTCTTTTGCTTGCACCTGAGACCAGACCACGTCGTCACCTGAGACCAGACCACGTCGCGGCCACGCCTCCTGATAGCCTGCTGTTGCCATAGCCAGCGAAGCCCCGAGAAGATGAGTTTGATCCGGAGCTCGGCACCGCCTTAACCATTGTCCAAACTCTGTTATTCACTGACTTCACCAACTATAAAATTGCTGACCCAGACAATGCAATAGCTCAGTTGCGTCATAACATCGCCTTGAACCCAATCCCACATTGAACTAGCCTTCATCTTCTCCAAACCCGACACAAACCAGCAAAAGGGAAAACTCAAATTATCCATCTCTAGTGAACCACAAGTCAATTAACCTGGCCCAAATCATCTGCATAGTAACTAGAGTCTAATTCCCACCTCAATCGTGACTCGTCTTCACCAGAGGATCTGCTGCACCGAGTTCTTCCTCCACCGCCAACGCGCAAGGTGAGAACTCCATCCGATAAGTCTTCTTCATGTCTAAACCCTTAAAATGGAATCACTAAGGACCATTGATGCTCATACAAGCCTCGATTTTCATTTAATCGCCTTAAAGCCGAGCAGTGCTCACCAGTCATGGCGGACCGCCGCACAAGCTCGGTGGTGACCCTTTTCCCAGCCATCTCCGACCATCACCAGACCACCCCATGTACGCAAGACCACATTGAAGCTCACGGAACCACCAGTTCGTTTTTCCGGCGTCCCTCGCCGCCGGCGAGCTCCGGAGAGCAGTTCCTCTACTCTGAGACCCCCACCAGTCAGTCGGTGCCTTCTCTTGTGCGCCACTGCCTTTAGGGACCCATTAGTCAGTTTGAGTGTTATGAGTAACTGCCGAAAAAGGAACCGTGACCTCATAAGGAAAACGTATTTTCCTATTTTGGCAAGAACTTAATTCCTCAAAAATTTTCCAAACCCTAGAAACTAAACTATGCATATCTTTTACGTTTCCAATAAAAATAAAGTGAAATAAATTTATATATTCATATAAAATCTTTTAGATTTAGAATATGCAAAAATATTTTTAAAAATGACACTGTTTAAATCTTAAATTTAAAATTTAATAATAGGTTTGAAATATGTCATGTAAAAAATTCTTGTGAATGAACTCATTTTGAATGAAACAAATTTTATTGGAATCCTTAGGTTCTAAAAACCCAAATATGTAAAAATATTTAGATTCTAAGTTGATTTCGGTTATTTTCTAAATTAAGTTGTATTCAGTGTATGTAAGGTTCAATTGTTAATAACTTGTGTAAAAATAATCTGAATTGCATCAAATCAATTCCTATGTGCTTAAATAATATTAGAATACCTAAATATGAAAAATAATTAGGGTTTACTATTGAATAAACATAAATTATACTATAAGAATGATGAATAGCAAAATACTAATATATACCAGATATGCCTTCATTTAAAATGAAATAGTAATCACATAAAATCATAAGTAATTAAACCTAAAATTTATTTGTTATATTTAGTCTATTTTTTATTGTTTTATTCGTATTCTTTTTTTCTTATTAAAATTTGTTGTTTGTTTTTGTTACTATTGAAAGGCTGTAAAACCAACGAGATAGAAATAATCGCCGATTTCGTGAATACAACTATACATAACATCAAGGCAAGCACCCCTTTGACCATGTTGATCCTAGTTTTACAAATATTTTATTGCATACATTATGTTTTAAATACTGCTATATTGTGGGTAATGGTAGTTATACCAGACACATAGAACTTCCTTGATAAGTATGAAATTGTGAACTTTGATAACCCTAGAATAAAATAGATAGTACTTATTGTCAACTGGGTTTGCACACTCTTGATAGTCATGTCCCATGCTTAGTGAAGACAACAGCTTTTGTAAATTAAAAATATTGGATATGACAAAAGGGTTGGATATGAATATTTAATGTTGATGGTATTTTGGTTAAAAATGAAAATAAAACTATGGTTTTAAAGCGGTGATTCTGGCAATAGCGGAGATGCATGGATTTGCACGTAGTATAGGGGAGATTATCGTCCAGTATCGGATTAAGGGCCAAACTATGGGTTGTTTTCGTTAAGAAATACATACAATCACAAGTGCTAGTATGGGATGGCCTTAACCTATTAGTTACTTAAAATTGGCTTTGCACATTGGTAGGCTATAGTAGTATGGTGTTGCTACACCAAGGTGTTGGGAGTAACGTGTCTGATATAACGGTGTACGCCATACTATGGGGAGTTCCATCATATTTATGCTTTGAATTCTTTTGCCATAGTTTGGGTTTGTCGTCATTAGACGATGCAAAGTTAGGGTTAAATAATGCAACGGCTATATCATAACTCTCTGTGGCACACCAAAGGAAATGTGCTAATGATCGCACAAAGAGTCGATCACATGTCTTGTGGGTAAAGTTGTACACCTTTGCGAGTGTAAAACTAATCGATTAACGCACCATGGTCATGGAAATTTGGTAAAGTCATCGTCATGGGAATTTGGTAAAGTTATCACATAGTTAGATGTTTTCAATTTTCATAAAATCTAATTTCTATCATGTGTTGGTGGAAAATGGTCATGGATATGATCATGATTACTCAAACTCATGAATTTACTATTCCGCACTTACATACTATTATTTTACGTACTTATTTAATTGCTTTTATTTAAATTCGTTTACAATTCATTATTCAAGATTTACATTTTAAATTGGCTTTATGCAAATTAACCGTGAAACCATTCATTTGAATTGGCCTGCATATATGATAGAATTTGCAAAAGTCTTGCAGTACAAAAATACTCAACCTACAGTTGTTAATATTTTTAGGTAAAAAACAGAATACCCCAACAAAACTTACTACGATGCAGGATTCAGGGATACTAATGACTAGTTTTACTAGGATTTCCTTGTCGGTTGTCGAGGGATAATGGGTTAAAGGCATACTATAAGATATATGTCTCCACTGCAATATTTTACTTTTGGTATTGTAAGAATACTATGTAAGTTTACTTCCGCTGTGTAATAAAAGTTTATGTATGGTGTGATATCAATTTATAAATATGCATTAGCCACTGATCATAGGACTAGTATAGTATATATATGGTACCTAATATTGATATTTATTATCAAAATAGGAGCCTTACAGCAGAGCCCACAGAGGCAGCCTGAGTCCAGCCGCCCAGGGCCTCCAACCGGAGCAGGGGCACGCCAGACCACAGGTGCCCGATGACAGCGGTCGGCGGCGGCGCATGCGTTGCTCTACCTCACGGCGACACCGCCCTGAGCAAGTGAGCCCGACTGCCTGAGTTTGGAGTTCAGACCGTCGAACGGCTTGCCGGCCTCTTCGCTGCTCCAGGTGACCAAGCAGTAACTAGTAAGCCAAGTAGTGAGTAGTGACCTGTGTTATTGTGTTAACTAGTAAGCCGATTCCTACTGCTCAACACAAAATTTCACCTGACCCTTGTGTTTGTAAATTGTAAGCTAGTGACTAGTGTTAGTCTGTTAGAGGTAAGAGGTCCAACCAATGAACCAATCAACCATTGCCGGTAGTATATACGATGCTCACATGATTCTTAATTATTTGATGAAGTAGAGAAGACTCGTCAAAATCATGCCACATTGCCACAACCCCAGGACATTGTATCTATGTCAAATTGTCTATTTTTATTTTTAAAATATAGTAATATACTTGACTATCTGATACAGGTGTCTAGAGTCTTGTGCAGCACAACATGATGCTTTTGTTGAGCTAATTATGCCTTGGAATATCTTGGTGATGCTGCAGATCTGTATCATAGGAAGTGTTGAAGGATTAGAGATCGATAATAAAACTTGTATTCGGTACCTTCGATAAAGCAAAATCAAGCAGAAAGTCACGCGCTAGATGTATGCGTTCGGCCCTTGGATGGGTAATACCCCGTCACGTGTCAGATTTCACTATGATGCTGGATGAAGTACAAAGATGTAGGACTTGAGAACCCTAGCCTATGCAAAAGACCGCTAGAGTCTGTCGCTAAGCTTGCTTACGATGGCTAGGTCCTAAGCACTATGACTAATTGCCTCCCCTTCGGGCGCCTCCTGGCCTTATATAGTCTCGGCAACTCTTGAAGTCGCCTCGATATCTACTCAGAATCATCATGGAGTCTATCGCCTTCCGGATGTAACTGATTTGTTGTCTTGGTGCGATATCGAGTTGGTCTCCGCATATTCGAACGCAATCGAGTCCTTCCTGTTTAAGCGATATGTATCCTTTCACAGATATCGCTCGCAGAGCCGAGGCGAATATCCGAACTGGGGTACATACAGGATATGTTTTCTCCTTTTATGCGCATGGGTATATCCCTTATTTAGATATTCGATAGTAGCCCGAACTCGTCAGCGAGAATCTTCATGAACTCTAGGTTGATTACCGCTGAGCCCCGAGCTTAGTCGAGTAATGCCTTCATCGCATTCGAGTGAGATGACTCGAATAAACCTCAATGCTTTTGGCACCGATATGGGAGTGCGGGTCGAATGCCTCATCTACGCCAGGTCGAACCTCCGAAGTCGGATGGAGACTTACTCGATATTGCTTCGACTCGATTCGGCGGAGTTTGAAAATCTCGCATAAGGCATCAGGCGGTTGGCGATTTAATGCACGTTGCCGCGATGTTGTAGCTAGTACAACGCCATCATTCCGCCTTTCCGATCAAGGTGCGATACAAGGAACTATTCGTGCCTTCGAGAGGAAGCTTCGGTGTATAAATCCTTTAAATTTGCACTGTTACTAGCACCCGTCTCGCCATCTTCTCCATTGTCTTCCTCGAGGCCTCCGTGCACTTTCTCCAAACCCTAATTCTCCTATCCTCCAAAGATCATGTCGCCCAAAGTTCCTACCGGGTGAAGACTCTTCCTAGTGGAGAGAAAGGTTAATGAGATGCTGCCGGTGCTCGAGAGGATCCTCCGCCTTCTGACGGTGGAAACTTCAACCGCAGTGCGAAGTCCATCATACGGAGAAACGCTCTGGCGGAGCTGAAAAACGGCTTTGTTCCTTCAGGGAGCTCTTCCACTGGAGAGAAGCTGCAGGTGAAGAGTTCCTAATCCTCGAATGAGGATGAAACCGTTGTTTTTAGGCCTCTTTTCACCTGCGGCCTCAATTTTCCTCCTTCGCGATTTCTTCGTTCTGTTCTTGATCTGTATGAGGTCCAGCTTTTCCACTGAGCCCTAATTCGATCACAATACTCAGTGTGTTTGTTAATCTCTGTGAGGCGTCCAGGATTAGCCCTAGCCTCAATTTGTTTTGCCACTTCTAGAGCTTGAAGGTCAACCAAGAACGACGTCGTTGTGTGTCCGGATTCCACCTCCGAGCGACACGCCTAGTTCCTACATTCCAGTTCCTGTCACCTCTTCTTGAAGCGGACTGAAGAAGAAATGGTTTTATATCACTTCTCCGATCTGTAAATTTTCACATTGACTACCGTCCTTTTTCTTTCCTCCGATCTCGGACAAGGCTTCCTCCGGAGACAGCCCGAACAAAGTATTTCGTTCGAGATCGGCGCTAAGGAAGAATGGGTGGCGTGGCAGGACTTCTCACCCGCCGGCTGAGCCCGTTGAAGGTCGAGACCACCCGCTTGGAATTACTTGGGTGTTGATGATGCCACGGGGACTCGGCGAAGGTAAGTGTAAGTCTTACATGTTGCATTTACTTATTCAGGCATGTTGCCCTCTTATGTAATTGCTTCTTGTGCCGGCTTGTCGAACGTGGAGATCTCTTCTCGTTTGAGCAGAATCTTCTAGGGCTCGGAGCCTGGTCCATGCGGCATTAAGCTCTCCGACAATCCCGTCCACAGGTTAGCCCTTCGCTATAATCGCAATGCTTTTTGGTTTTGAAATCTTCTTACTAATGCTATGCTTTGTAGGTTCTTCAGGAAGCCGCTCGAGAGCAGCAGGGGCCGATAGATGAGTCGGTCCTCGTGGTCGATGAGGATCTTGCTCGGCACCTCTAGCTCTGCTGCTTTGGGCAGAACCTTCTCGACGGGTTGCAAGAGGAGACCGAAGAAGCCTCGGAGGTCGAACGTGGACCCTCCCTGAAGGTCAACATCGCCGCCACTTGCCCAGGTCCAAGTGGCCTCGAACCATCACGTCTGGAGCATCCAGCCGGTGACCTTCAACCGCTTCTTGGGTGTTATGAAGTTTCTTGTTATCATTCGACAATTGATGGATGAACAGCGTCTTTGCCTTGATGGCTGGAGTGCTTGGAGCATCGTCTCTCCCAAACCTTTTTCGGGAAGAACCTCGCAAGACAACGCCAGGAGTAAGACTATTAGTGAATGATGTACCTTGATATCGTGTCCCCACTCATCGTAGTCTTGGTGGTTCGGAGAATCTTCCGCTAGAGCGGACGGCCAGTCTCTTCCCCTCGAGCCGGCCGCCGGAAGGCCACCGGGTTAAGCGGAGTTCAGCGCGGCCCAGCGCCCGGATTCGTCTCGCCAAGTGAGTCACTTTCCCTTATCTTAGTGTTGATACCGGCAAACTGTTGATGCTCTTTTCCGCCTTTGGAAGATCGCTGGTACTCGACCGATCGATCGTCAACCACCGCCGCCCACGTTGGATACCACACCCACCACCCTAGCAGTGAGGCTCCTGGCTTCGGTTGTGCGGCTTCAAGTCCTACTCGGCCGAGTCTCCGGTGTATTGGTCCATTTTGTCCAACTTGAGGTTTGAACCTATTCGCCTTTCCTTTCCTTCTTACCCTTGCTCAAAGCTCATGGCTCGGACTGTCTCTTTGTTGTTAGCGGGGGCCGCGCCATAGCCGACGCCATCCTCTTCGCAAGCAATCTCAAGAGCGGGCAGCAGCTCCTCCTCTCAAGCCCAGATCTTGCAGATGAAGGATGCAACAAGCAATCCCAAGAGCGGGAAGAAAACGACGCGAGAAAGTTGTCCTAGAGTTTGCCCTAGCTGAGGCGAAGACGGTCGGCATGAGGTCGAGAAGGCTGCATTGGGTGCCACCGGCAGCTTTGCATCGAAGTCCCTTGAGGACATGACCAGGCTGCTCACCACGACTTCTCACACGATGGGCATCTGAAGAGCTACTATCCTGACCTAGACTTCTCCAAATTGGTCAAAGGATTGCATGACATTAGGCACTACGCGGGCTACATAAAGTCCTTTGACGGTTTGGTGGAACGTTTGTAGACGGGTTGCAGCTCTCCTTGGACTCTAGTGATGTCGATCGAATCCTCTAGCTAGTCGTAGCTTTTTGCCATCAGTTTTGTATATGTACGACAATTTTGAATAGAAAAGAATGTTTTGGCTACTTTGCTAGTCTGTCGCGTCTTGTCTTTGATCTTTTTAGGATGAAGTTGCGCGGGTGCAAGCCTGACCTAGAATTCTTAATCCTTTATTCTGCTTCTGTGAATACTGCATGGCTTCAAAAAGTTCGTTAGCAATCTAGCCCCGAGCATACGCCGAGGAGGCCTGCCTAAAACTACGGTGTGCTACCTGACTTTTGTAAGCCTTTATCGACCTGTGACATAGGTCTCACCGCTGGTAAGAGCTTGTCACGTGGCTTGATGCACGATCGATTAGAGGTCTCGCCCCCACTGTCGGCTGAGCTTTTAGATGTATGACAATCTATTGCCTGTAGCGCAGGATAGAAATCGCCACGCTCGAGTCAAGACGGCGGTGCTTTAGCTTTGCTCACTGATGTGTCAAATACGGGTCGAGTAAATGCATACAAAATTGTAACAGATCTTTAACTGCTATCGTTTCGAATACGTGAAAATATGGAGATAGATGGATTACAGAGCCCCGATTCCTTACTCGATGACCAGTCATTGGGTATGGAATTAAACCATAGCGAACCGCTGACTGTGGGTGCACCCTTCAAAATGGAATTGCACAACAGCAACGTGGTCTCGCCTGACTCAATAAGCTTTACTGAGCGTAGTGGGGCACATGAGTTTTTCGAATGTAAAACCTAGATCCGCTTCGACTTTGTGTTCGAGTAAGCAACAGGGCCCGCGTGTCATTGTAGCCTGGTGGATTTGTATTGTCCCTAGAAGCTTCGTCCGCCTTCAGTTCTAGGATTGCATTTCAGTTCCTTTCTTGCGGTTGATCTTCGTTTGTGTCCCTTACGCTTTCCATGCGGCGGGCGTTACTCGATGTCCCTTTGGCTTCAGGTACCAGAACACTCGTTTGCCACAGGGGATCGGAACCGCGCGATCCTTTATGGGACGCGTTCTGCGGCTCGTCCTCGATTATAAGGGTGCGTTTGGTTATTATCGAGATGAATGGAATGGAATGGTGCAGGATAGATGGGTGATACATGTGTTTGGTTGAGTGTATGGAACCATCTTATCCCGGATGAAGTGGTACAGAATTTGGAATATTCCTCTAATATGCGACCAAATCATTCCCAAATCGTCCGAACCATTCGGTCCCGAGCCCGCGTCCCTCTCCTCCTCATGGAGTCATGGGACGGGAAGCGGGCGCTCGACGTCCTCTCCTCCTCGCACAAGGCTGCTCCAGGTGTTGCTCCTCCTCTCCTCCCCCTGGCCGCCACCGACGACTCAGCTCCTCCACCTGGTGACCCCGAACCCCGTTTCTACCCCTCGATTTTAGGATTTTCTTGGTTCCGCTCTTACTCGTGCCTCTCTCAGGATCGCGAGCTCGGGCCGACGGCATTCTCCGTGTGGAGTTAGGGCGGTGAGGGCGAGGCGCCAGCACACGCGATCTCGGCCAGCTTCCTCGTTATTGCCCGGTTCCCGCCTCCTCCTCCTCGGCTTTTCACGGCGGCGGTGTTGGCAGCGTTCGAGTGCTTGATCCACGCCGACGGTGTTGTTCATAGCTTAGTAGATTTTGCGATGGTGTTGTGGTGTTGCACATGCATCGGTTTTGGTGGTTTGGTGGTTTGTGGTAGGTGTTTGATCAAATGGCTGCTCCTGTGTAGAAAGAAAAGTGTTTTGATTGCAAAGTCTGTAGCTCTCATTGATAGATAAAACCTATGCATAGCGACATCTTTGAAAAGAAGGATGTTTGTCCCATTGATGTGCTCCTCAAGCAACCAAACAAAATCTTGTATCATTCCATTCAGCATAACCAAACACCTTCCTGTACTCATCTCATCCGGACCATCTCATCCATCCCGGACCATCCCATCCCATTCACCCTCGTACATCCAACCAAACGCACCTAAGTAGAGCCGGACGTACGCCCCTGCCGTACCATTCTTCTTGCTTTGCCAATCGCCGCAATCCTTGTCCTCCTTATGGACTCTCCTCCACGATCTCCTCCTTCCATCATCTTCTCGCCAACTCACCTCCCTGTACCTCTGGCCGCCCTCTCGCTCGAAGGGTCGTCATATCCTCCAACGTGGAGGACATGATCGCGGAGGCCATCGCCGATGAGGTGTGGCCCGAAGAGCGGGGAGAGGAGGAGGAAGTCACCAGCGATCTTGGCTGCCGCCAGAGAGGACAATGCTAGCTCCTCTTCCTCCGCCATCGCCGCTTTCGGCAAGGAGCGGAGCTTGGCGTCGGGGTGAAGCTCAGAACGCTCCACCCGGACGTCGCGACAAAGCGGGTTCGGTGCGAGCCCATTCGTGGACCTTCTGTTCCATCACCCTCCTTCCATTCTCGGTGGTGGAGGAGCGTCGAGACGAAGCTACGGAGGGTTCGACCCTCGCTTCGTACTCCACGGCTTCCGACACGGGAGCTTTCTCGGACGATGGAGGCCCCATCGCTCGTGACCGTCCTTTCGTCGGTTCGCACGTCCTCGTTGGAGCGCAGCCACTCCTTGGGACCATCAAGCGCCAACCCCGAGCGAGCGAAGAGCGACGCGACGCCGCAACAAGTGACGGAGGGTCACGGGCTTGCGTGGAGAAGCCACCTTCTCCAGTAGACAACCGCCAAACCTTCTACCGACACCTTTTTTCGCTCATGGGTCGATTCGCGGGATGGGCGCTCGCAAGGTTCGCCCATTGCTCGCCCTCCAAGCCATCACGGTGTCCCGGGCTTCCGTCTTTGGAGGAGCCGCTTACTTTTCTTCCGACCCCTTTGCCATCTACGGTGATGCGGCGGGATGGGCAATCAAGGCGGGGTCCGCCTATTGCTCGCCTCCAAACCATCACGGTGCCTAGGGCCTTCGTCAGGCAAAGCCGCTTCTCCGTAGACAATTGACGGATCGCCGCTTTCGGGCTTTTTTTTGTTGTTGTTTTTTTTTTGTTGGGTAGGAACTATGCTCTTGACGCCAATGGTTATATGTAAATGTTAGTTAAATGAAATGAAATTTTACTTACCCGAGTTTTGCATTTTGAGCACATCTTTTCGTCGCTTTGTTTATGCATAGAACTTTTTAAGTTGTTTGATGTTCCATGAGTTTCCAAATACAACGCCATCCGATGTCGATAGCAGACGGATCCTCGATCGAGTCACTCGACTACCACGAGGACCTTCCCACTTAGGCAAAAGCTTGTTGCGATTTTCTTGCTTCTACGCCTTTCGTAGTACTATGTCTCCTCGCGCCGCTTCTCTCGCCAGACCTTTTAACCATGATATCTACGTAAGGCTTGTTGATACTTGGTCGCTCGAATGGATGCTCGATCCCGATACTCTTCGAGTGGATTTATATCGTTTCGGGCTTGTTCTTGATCTTCTTCCAAGTATCTTTTCACTCTTGGTGATCTGAATGCTAACTTCAAGAGGGAACCGCTTACGCTCCGTAGACTAAGAAAAATGGCGTTTTGCCGATGGCTCGGACCGGTCGATGTTCGAATAGCCCAAAGTGAGAGGAAGTTCTTTTGCCCACCGAGTCGAATAAGCTTGAAGTCTATCGAATACACAGGTCTTGATCCCTTGCAATATTAGCCCATTGGCACGCTCGACCTGACCATTGCTCTGGGGGTGAGCCACAGAAGCGAAGCATAGCTTCACTCCTAGTTCTTCGTAGAAAACCGTGAAGGCACTAGTGAACTGGCTACCGTTATCTGTAATCACTCGATTAGGGATGCCGAATCGAGTAACAATGTTCCTCATGAACTTTTTAGCTGCTTCGGCGGTGATATTCCTTATGGGTTTGGCCTCTATCCACTTGGTGAATGTGTCGATAGCCACGAACAGGAACTTATAACCTCCCAGGGCTCGTGGGAAAGGTCCCAAGATGTCTAAGCCCTGACGGAGAACGGCTAGCTTAGAGGAATTGTCTGCAGGTGCTTGCTGGTTGGGTGGTTTGTTTGCCGTAGAACTGGCGGTTTAGTACTTATTTCACCAAATAAGCGCCCTAGAGGGTAGTCGGCCAATAGAACCCTTGTCGAAAAACTTTTCCCACTAAGGCGCGATAAGACGCGGTTGCCGAG
>JAYEVE010001860.1:0-11081 GCA_036346375.1 Guadua angustifolia
AAGATCAAATCTTGCCGGAGCCCGTTCTCCCTCGTTTTGCGAGTTTGACCGTGAAATTTTATGGTAGGCTCCTCTTGATGTCCCCTACACGGTGCTCACCCTAACTCATGGTTTTGCTGGCGGGATTGGCGCAGAAAAATCAATCTTCCCCGATCAGACTGCGTTGCGGACGGCTGAAACTTCGCCGTATGCTCCCCGTTGATCCAAAAGGTAAAACTCATATCCGTTTGCGTCACTTTGTGCCAAATGATCCCAGATAGCTCTCTGTAAAATTTGGTTAAGTTTCATGCAGTACTTTAATAGTTATGACCGTTTGATCTATTAGCTCCGAGAGCCGCTCATCGGCAGTTTGTGATCAATCCGGTGGGTCGCCGCCAAATCCGCCTATATTGTTGAGTTCGTCTCATCGCGTTCTCACGTGATGGACACTTCCCTTGCTGTTGCATCTACCGAAATTTTTTATTCATCGGCCGCCGCTTTCACCGTCGCCGCTGCCGCCCTTGCCGCCAACCATCTTGGATTGTCGTGACCATGTCACCCTGTCCGTAGGTCCATACCCTACTGTTTTGGCCATCCTTGAGTTCATTTGATCTCCGGTTGCCGTCAAAGCCATAATCTAGTATCTACCCGTCGTCTTTCGGTTTAGTCCTTTGCATCGGTTCGCGTTTTGGTTCGCCATCCTTGATAAACTTTAATCGCAGAGCCAACCCTAGCGTTCTACCCTATGCCAAGTGTATCCAACCTTGAATCGCTTTCGCTCTAACCCGGACTTAACCTTTGGTCCAATTTGTCGTTAAGGTCACGACATGTGTACCCCACAGATCGCAAATCAAACATGAGCCATGTCATGACCTCGCTGCCCTACCATTGTACCGATGGTCGCCACCTTGTAATCTCATAAGTGTTCTATTAACGCTTCACCTTCATCGTTAACGTTCCACGTTGCGCTAAATGCGCTCGCTGTTAACGCGTTCGCCGTTAACGCCCGCCGTTAACGTTCCGCCGCTAACGCCCACCGATAACGTTCGCCGCTAACGTTCCACCGCTAACGCTTTGCTCTCATCGTATCATTGCCATCGCATGGGTGCATGCAAGTGAAAGCCCTAATGTGATGTCCTTACCTTTTCTATCGCCTTTATTGTGATCTAGCCCATCACGTTGAGTTCACCTCGTATTCGGCCATAACCGCCTCATCGCTGTCGAGTTCCGTCCCGATGTAAGACTAATCTCGGATTGAACCATAGTGGATGTCGATCCCATCCGTCCTTGTCTTATCCTTAAAATCTAATCGCCATTAACCTAGAATTCATTCGTGGTCTTGGTCGATAGACCATTAGCCATATGACATATTCTTGTGCTAGACTTAGTCTATCGGTCTATCTTCCTTTTAGTTGGTCGTGTGCTGCCGATCAACAAAAGTCAACCTCAAGCATCTCGCTTAGTTCATGGCGAACTAACGTAACCCGTGGACCCGGTCTATAGATCGAGAGTCCATATGACATCGGCTATCCAATCAAGATAATAACCCGGAGGAAATATTCTTGGGATATTATTCCTTCTTTCAATGTTATTAATCTTTCTCTTGGTGTATTTTCCAAAGTCGTTCTCTTTGTCTAATCATCGACCTAATCCATTCAAGTTCCTAATTTCATCTAAGCCGTTGTGCCCAATGCTATTCGTTCTTAATTTGGAGTTTACTTGATTTGCCTTTTGAGTTTTGTTGTATTTGTGTTTGTTTATCGTTAGGACGCGTTGTTTTAAGTCGCTCTAAGGAGCTAAGAATCAAGCAAGCGGAGATTGAAGATCGAGTATCAAGGATCGAAGATAAAAGAGTAAAGAATAATAAAAATTGCAAGGGCAGGGCAAGTTGTGCTTTGACCATATTGATCCCATGTTTTAAAATTATTTCGCTTTGAAATTATTGCATGCTAGTTTGAAATAAACCGATTTCAATTAATCGGGATTAGATAATCAACCTACTTGTTATTGCCACCTTGTCTCTATTATTTGTATGCCATGATTCATTTGTCACCCTAGATTGTGGGTTAATAGTTGGACATTAATAATTTGCCAACATGGGATAATTAGACCGTATGTAGTGTGCTTAGCCCCGCCACGTAGATTTGTCATGATTTTGGAAAAATTAAAGTTAATATTGACTTAATGAGATATGGAAGCGTGTTTACGAGAATGTGACATGTGTTATTGAGTTGATGATAGCACGTGGTGCAAGGTAAAGGACTGGGTGGGAAAGTGATTTAGACCGAGGCAAGTGGCAAGATTGTTTCAATTGGGCCAAGAGTGGCAATTAGGCGATCGCATTTGGTATTATGACATGTTGATGTGATGAACTTTTGATTAGTCTTGCCTCGGTCAACTAAGGACTTAACCTTGCGAGCCTTTGACTGAGTCTTTCATACAACCACAAGTTCCGAATGGGACGGACCTAGCTGAGTAAACTGTGAAATCTATTCTTTGGTAATCTTGTCGTGGTGGTGTGAGGTCCAGGAGAAGCGGAATGAGAACTCACATGGCGCAAGAGGGGGCCCGGTGTGGTAACCAGTCCCTCCAGTGTTGAAACCTTAGCGAGGCGATCGAGTTTAGATGAAACTTTGGAAAGGCTTTGTTATGATCGCTCATTCGCATACTCTTGTATGGCGATTCACGGTGACGTGGTGAGTTGATTATATCTTGTGGGTAAAGTGTATAACCTCTGCAGAGTGTAAAACTATTCGAATAGCCGTGTTCACTAGATTGAGCATTGCTCGTGGATTACAAATCAAGGGTTAGATTTTGATAAAAATGAGGTCGAATGTGGATAATGTGATATGGAACTTGGTTAAGGATGAGAAATGCTTCACTTGAAAATGATTGCGAAATTTATTATTGGTATTACTTGTTTTCTTGCTTTTATCTATTTAAGATTAATTGTCAATGCCGCTTTATTGCAAAAGAACCATTCACCATTCCTTTGGAATAAGCCATGCATGTAGTAATAGAAGCGCACTCAGTGCATGACTTGTTGAGTACGGTTGTGTACTCACCCTTGCTTTAACAAAACATCACCAGCTTGAGGAGAAGTCTTTGTCTTCAAGAAGGAGAAGTTCTACAAGAAGGCGATTATCTAGGAGTCGAACCCGTCCGATGCGTGGTATATGGAAGGGTTCACCGACGCTCTTCGTTCATTGCTACTTATTTGGAGTTGAAGCCGTCAAGGCCTCACATGTAAGGTTGACCTTAAGGTCGCTCAATAGTTTATATTGTATAATTGTGTTACTTTTATTATTCATTGTGTATGATTGTGATATTCATCTATGTTGAGACTGTGTGCACTAGCGTGATCCTGGACTAGTGCGAGATTACACGAGAGGTCCGGATTTGCACATTGGTCCCGACAGTAGTCTACACCGAAGCGGGTCACCGTTGCCACCGGACGTAATGGTAACATTGGGAGCGACGATTCCTTCCCGAGGCAACCGGAGGCGCGCCTCCTAAAGCACCGTCTTTTCGGGACATCAAGATCGACAAGCACTCAGAGGGCGGTGTGCACCCTCCGAAAAGGGCGCCGCGTGCAGTGTCTACTCCACCCCGTGATGGAATCTGCTGGAGCTCGCTCGACCATCATGACCGAAGACTGTGTCGCCGGACGAAGAGCTCGCCCTCATCATGACCGAAGACTAGGGCCTTCGGACGACGCAATTCCCTACCTCTCTTTTCAAATCCTTGTGTAACATGCCCCCTCGGCCTATATAAAGGAGGCGGGGCCCTTGGAGGAGAGGGATAGATTTTCTTTCCTTCACACGCACTCCACGCGAAAGCACGCTCACCAAGACCACCCCTTAGATCGCTCAGGTTCTTCGACCGGGTCGGCCTTGAGTTTGGGAAAGCCCTCCGATTTCTTCCCCAGCGAAGTGCCGAGGGCTTGTCCTAGCCTCCGCTTGTAACCTCCGCTTGCTCCCGAGCTCAGAAATTCAAACCGCCACCACAAATGGAAGTAGGGACATTCACCGAACCAAGATAAATTTGAGGCTTCTTTGGTCTAACCATTCGAGGAGAGGGCGCGATCCCCTATACTTACGAATTTACTTGCAGGTTATAATGGCAATCGACAAGTTGTATTTCAAGTTTTCAACAAGAGCCACATCCTTGAACATAAACTTGTCACTTACCTTACTGCACCTTTTGCCACAACAGAGTAGAAGAAGCATCTCCAAAAGTAACACTTTCAAAGACGAGATGCACGAGTGAGGAGGAGAACCAATTTTATCACCGGACATATGGCGTGAGTATCTGGAATCAACTAGCCAAATGTTCTCCTTCCTCATGAGAAGCCTACATAAAAGCGAAAATGTCGAGGCCTCAAGATGGGGTTAGAAATAAAGCATTTAGGAATCCAAGATCGAGACACACGACAACAGTAGGCACAACACGCAATCGTTTGTTCAAAAATCAGATTTGCCCTTTCCGTGTTTCTTGAAACAACATATGTTTGCATCACCCTAGGCACAAAATGAGGAGTGAAATGTGCCTTCCGTAAATTAGACCTAGCCTTAGTCTTTTCTTTCTTTTCTTTGTTTGGCTAGTCTAAAGCAAAAATCTACTAAGTGTCCATCTCTACCACAATGAGTGCAAGTATACTTAACATGATGTTTGGCTTTAGTAATGTAAGTAACATTTGTATTCATCATAGTAGAAGATAACACACCAACAGATTTAAAACCGTTTTCTTCGCTCATTTGCAATCTCAAGTTTTCCTCTTTCAAGTGTCTTAACAATGAGGAGCATGCGACTTATAATGAGCATATGAATCAAAACCTAAACCTTTGTGATGAGTATTGACTTTTGATTGATCCAAAATCATGTTTAGGTTTTTCTTTCCAGTAGTGAACCGTTCTAAAGATTTTTCCAAGTAATCAACCTTTCGAGAAAGAGTTAAACAGTTATTACATGGAATGTCCACTTTTCCTTTCATTATGCGACAAGTTGAGCATGAGAGAACTTCATGAGTGAGCATAGCATCCGTCATTTGAGAAACCCTAGCATTTGCATCATGCAACTTCAATTCCAAAGATAGCACATTTAGAGCAATGAGTTGTATCATGCAAATCAACAGTTGAACAAACTAGCTTTTAACATGTTTCTCATTTTCTTTCTTTCAAAGATTGACTTGTTCTAACAAAGAAACATGTTCTTTCCTAAGCACAATAAACTCATCAGAATTAAGTCACATGATTTGCAAGCATCATCATCAGAATCAAAGATTTAAGTCTAGCAATTTCAGCATTCAAAGATTCCACAAGAACATCATGTTTCTTAATTTTCTTGTCGCGTTTGTCAAGCAATTTTCCAAGACGAGCAACAGCAATAGCTAATTCATCGTAAGAAGGTTCTACCTCATTGAAGTCGCTGTCATGATCATCCTCGGTGAAGCTTTCATCACTTCTAGCCATGAGACACAATCCTGTCAAATCATGCTTGCTTGGAACCATTGTGTCATCCTCACTGCTCTCTGAGTCCACATCACTTAAATTCACTTGTTCAAGAGCAGAAAGAACCTGGTGAACAACTTTTCTGTTGATGAAGCTCTTTTTCTTTCTATCACTTGATGAAAACTTCTTCTTTTCTTTTCTTCTGTCATTATCCTTCTCCTCCCTTGATGTTTTACCTGCAAGCTTAGGACAATTTGATATAATGTGATTGAGGTCACCACACTCATAGCATCTTGGAGGGCCACCACCAACTCTCTTTCTCATTCTTACATTCTGCAAAGCTTTGTTAAACCGAGAAGAGAGTAATGCCAAGTCTTCTCAGAAATTCTTCGATCTGCTCATCGCTTAGTGAAGACAAAGAGGACAAAGCAAAGCTTGAAGAAGCATTGTTCATGCTAGATTGTGAAGTCGATGCAATTGATTTATGATCATCTTCCTAGCAAGAACATCCAACTCATGAGTTTTTAATTTAGAAAAGCAAGACATCTAAAGTGAGTGAACTCATGGCAGTAGATTCTCTAATAGATGTAACTTTCATTTTCCAAATAGACATGTCTAATGCACCAAGCAATTGTCTAGCATTTGTAGCCTCATCGAAGAAAACTCCAACATCACATAAATTGCTAAGAATTTTATTGAACCGTGCAAAGAAATCATCTAAAGACTCACCAGGTTTCATCTCAAATCGCATGTATTCTTTCTTATAAATATCTTGCCTAACCTCTTTGACAAGTGTTAGAACCTTCATGATAATCACAAAGAGATTTCCATACCTCATATGAGCATTTGAGATGAATCACACGATCAAAATCACTTCTTCCTAGTCCTTAGATGATCAAATTCCTTGCCTTCTTGCTTGCTTCAACATGTGCTCGATTGGTGTCATTGACTTCATCATTCTCGTGAACATTGTATGGCTTGTAGACCTTTTTCCAAATTGCAAAACCACGAGCTTGAATATATGCCTCCATCATTGCTTTCCAAAAGCTGAAAATTAACACCATCGAAAACACAAGGTTTTGTCGAATACCTATCCATCGCTACGGTTTCTAATCACCTGTTAGGATTAATTAGAAAAACCTTGGCTCTGATACCACTTGTAGGATCGAAATATACTAATGTAGCAATCAAAGGGGGGTGAATGATTGCGCGGAAGCTAAAATCAAAATTTTGAACTTTTCAAACACCCCAATTGAAACTCAAATTGCTTGAAAATCGGTTTATGCGGTTGGGAAACAAATAGACCAAGAGATCACTTGAGGCGGCGATTTGGGCACTTAGGCATCGATGAGAGCACTTTGGCGACCGGTTTAGCACTTGGCGAGCGGTTTGAGCACTTGGGCGTCCAAGATAGCACTTGGGCGACCAGGTTTGACACTTAGGCGAGTAGGTTGGGGACCACGTGAGCAGTTGACCACGCCAAGACGCCGATCGCGAAGACGCATCGATATATGTCCACTAAAATAGAAATTCCGAAGATCTAGTGTTGGATTGATGTGAAATTTTAGCTGTAGAAACTAGACTTAATTCGCAGCTAAAAAAAAGAATCAGGTCAATCGGATCTACGGATCTAAAGTTATGACCTTCAAGAAGATGACCGAACTCGGCGACCACGCGGAGCCGATGGAGAGCGGCGGACATCAATCTGGGCGACCACAAGTTACAGAAGATCTAACCGTTAGATTGATGTGAAATTTTAATTGTATAAACTAGACTCAATTCTAAAGTGAACAAAAAAATAATCAGGTCGATCGGATCTATAGATCTAAAGTTATGACCTTCGCAAGATGACTGAAACAATTAGCGATCTAACAGCTGGGCGACCAGACTAGCAATCTGGGCGACCACAAATTACTGAAGATCTAACCGTTGGATTGATGTGAAATTTTAACTGTAGAAACTAGATTCAATTACAAATCAAACCCAATAAGAATCAATCCGATCGGATCTACGGATCAAAAGATATTACCTTCGCAAGATGATACCTTTGCAAAGAACCGAACTCCGTGATAAACTTCGTGACTGCTGTGATGAACAAAACTTCAAGCGATCGATCAACTATGCCGGGGCCAAGAACTTGTGAGAAAGATCTATATTTTTGACCTAGTTACAGTACTCAAACAAAAGAGTACAACCCTAAAATCTTGCTCAAGAATAAACAAGGGACACCTCCCCCTATTTATACAGAGCAATCCTAACGAAATAGGATACAACTCCACTTCCAACATGGAAAGAGTCTGTATACATCTCAATTTGGCCCAACGTGGCCAAAAATAACTCTTGCACATATGTACAACCCACCTGCTGTAATTACGTGACTAACCAGCCTCCATGTGCATGTTCTCTAGCCCGAACGTTCCGCATGACATCCTCGACCACCAAGACCTCGATTCCTCCCTGAACCTAGTCCCGAACCTCAGTTCCTCCATGAACCTAGTTCCGGTCCCGTCATCGACCACGTTCGCCCTCGAGCAACACCTGCACATGAATAACCAATCAACGCATCCGAGCACAAGTCCACGACTTGACTCAAAGTCAATCCATGCAACCACTCACATGAGTGCATTGCATCAAACAAAATCCATCATGCTATCACCAGCATAATAATCATCTCAACATAGCACATGCACAAGCACCACACATGCCATAACCAAAACCACTTTGCAATGCCAATTTCACCATTCAGCCAATTTTTCATCACATGATTTGACAATAATTTTCCATCCCTTCGGAATTAGCCCCAAGTTGTTAGATCTGTGCTTCTCCTCGAATGATCTCCTATTCTTACCATGGAACTGCGCGTGACCTGACGACAGCCGATCACCATGTTTGGGCTTTGATGAATCTACACAACTCGCCTTCGCTACCAGGAGATGGTAGCATCCTAACATGCATTTGTGGAGGATGGAGAAGGTTCTGGTAATTAGTATCTACGTGCAACCTTCCCAACCAATGCACGAAAACCTAACTATAATTTACTAGATTTCAGATTTGTGGGAAGTCGTAGAAGAACATCCCTTGCAGAATTGCCCATCCATACAGGACGCCGATGATGAAACATTTAATAATCTACTTATCATGGAGGAGTGTACCAATTTTACTGGTAAGTATAGATACTTGCCATTCCTATTCGATCCTTGTGTTCAATTTACCCATGATTGGAAAATTGATGAATTCATCATTATTTCCATGATGATTTTGCCATTATATTGTTCCCTTGTCGCCAAATTCAATCAGTGCAAACTAATTATCTCCACCGTCAATGCGGTCTGCATGTCTAGCAGATGTTAACCTCTGCACATAACTGCTCAACATAACTATGCAAAGCACACATCAATTTTCAATAAAAAATTTGGCTTTAACAAATTTACATGCTACATACTTTAATTGTCCTGCAATATACATACTACGTACTATTTGCAAAAAAAGTACATATACTACATACTTCTGTTTGCAAAATATATACTTCTACATACTACATGTATATAAGCTGATAATTAAGCATGTGATGTGAGCCTTGTATATAACCTTGTAACGACCGATGCTTACAAGTTTTAGCTCTCGAGCTCCAGTCGCGTCCGTAAGTATATATTTTGTTGCTTTTACTAGTGATGGGATCGAGTGAGTTCGAATCTGATACGTATATATATACTAAGTACTGTACGTTGGACACTCGAGTGTGTGTGTATATGTATTAGTATGTCACGGAGCTACTACTGCGTGCAAGAGAATGCTCGATCGGTTGTCGACTTGGCCTGATCTGTCCAGGTAAATAATAAGTTCATTATGCAAATTAATTAACTATGCCGTTCACACTTTCAAGTTGAGAATAGATTAATTTCCTGTGTCGTGTCAATCGTGTTGCAACCAGGGTTTCATAAACCATTTTAGGACTACAAACCGGAACACATATAGCTTTTGAAAGTTAAAAATTTCTGGCCGAAAGTTTCAAAAATCAAAGGAAGTTTTTGATTGTGGGCAGGCGGCGAGGTGCGGCCAACGTACGGGGCGGATATATAACACAGCTGCTTCCTCCATTTTTTAAGAGACTGTTTCTGGCTTTCCAAAGTCAACAGGATATATATCACTTTGACTACTAAATTTTATCATCGTATTTTCGTAAAAGTTATTAAATATCTTTCAAGAAAAAACTTACCCATACTATTTCAGTGCATACAAAATACATATATATATTCTAGAAAATAAGGTTTGATGCACACGTTCTCGGACGACTTCCTTTCACGGTAGCAACTCCCGAACTTTGTTATAAAACTTGGTCTCGGAACAAATACTTTGTTAATTATGACAGTCAAAAGAATCATATTTCCATGCTAACCAAAGGGACAAATTAAAGAGAATCGCCACAGTTGGCTTATTTACTCCTCTGGTGGATCACACATATACGTACAGGTAGTTAGTACAACTTAGTAACGAGAATAACATCGGGTACCGGTGACTACTTGTTACAAATCCAGGTGATTCACTTGTATGTAAAACTATCCTTGAAAATTTAAATTATTGTATGTATAGACCAAGCTGAATGCACGCACGATCTCATCGGCTCATGCATGCGTCGTACGTAGCTGAGACGTGTCAGTAAATCCATTCGTGTGGGAGGGCGAGCTGGACTGCTGGCGGCACGCATGCACGAGATGCAGCATATATATTGGGATTTGATAAACATCAACCGGATGTTTTTTTAGTTGAAATCACCCAAATCTAGAACCATTAGATCATTGTTGAGATTCGGGAGTATCGATTACATCCGATCCTATGATTTGATCCAACGGCCCGGTGAATTTGGATCCGATCCTATGATTTGATCCAACGGCCCGGTGAATTTGGATGTTCGGGAGTATCGATTACATCCGATCGTATGATTTGATCCAACGGCCCGGTGAATTTGGATCCGAAATCCAATGGTTCTAGTTTGCTTCGTCGTTCGCCCTGTGCGGCGCTTGCTGCTCCGGTGTTTCTTCGGCTGCCATTAAATTGCGCCTGCACTCGCGTGGAGGTAGAGCACTAGAGCTGTCGCCTCCTCCTCCTCCTCCTCTTGTTCCTCCCCGCGCCGGCGCTGCTTTTGCCGGCATTGCTGCTCAGCGATGCGGCGTGCATGGCTTCGTGTCGCCTGCGTAATTGCCAGTCGTCTCCTTGGAGGCCCGGTCGCCCTGGCCCTGTGGTACGCCTCGGTGCGGGGCAAGAAAACCCTGGTGCCTCCGCCGCTCCGCTTCGCCGGCGGCAGGGCGGAGCCAGCTAGCGGCAGCCTCACCGGAGCGAACCTTGGCGGACTAACGGCCAACTCTAGCATCCTGCCGCCGTCGCTCAAGAACGGCCACATTCCCGCCTCGTTCTGCGCATTGCGGCCAGCGACGCGACCCCGGCTGCCCAGCCCTTGAACCAGCTGCGGGCCTGCGGCGGTGGGGGGTGGCGGTGCTGGTGGGAGGTGGCCGCCCTCACCGGACTACCGGAGTAAGAGGATGGTCTTGTATATGATACTTCTCGAGGTGCCTCCGAGGACGCCTGTGAGGAGAGTGGCGAGGTCCACGGCGACGGCGAGGTGGCGCAGCTCGTCTGCTTTGGCTACCCCATCCC